>PVLC010001377.1:66916-145590 GCA_004027655.1 Graphiurus murinus
TACCAAAAAAAAAAAAAAAAAAAAAAAAAGAAAGAAAGAAAGAAAGAAAAGGAAACGAGTGTTTTGATATTTCACAGAAGTCTATATAGAGTGAGAGCAAAAAAAATCAGGGGAAAAGAAAAATGTTGAAATGAATATGGTTTAAGTGGAATGCCAATAAAAGAACAAGAGAGAATCACGTTATATGGCACGGAAGGACATCTTAAGCTACTTCCCGTGAAAAGAAAGCCCCAACAGAAAAATGCAAGAATGATGTAGGTTAAGTTACCTATGTCAGAGGCAATTTATGCTTGTTAATCATAAAATTAGCTAATTGGACATATTTATAGAAAAGGGAGAAAAATAAATCAATCTGTAATTCCCCAGGTACATTAGTTTAGATTCAAGAATATGAAGATGGATATTTTTTAAAAGCTGAGAAGAAAAGGACTCTTGAAGAAAGGACCTTTGGGAGTCTAAGAAACATTCCTTGTACATGTATAGCTGAGTATTTTTAGCAGTTTTAGAAAGAGATAGTGAGAGAAAAATTTAAAATCTGACTGAAATTTTATAAATTACTAATAGATTCACATCTTTGCAAATACACAGTGAAAATTTTCAGGAATGTAATGAATTTCTCAAATAACTGGAAATTTATGTTGCTTAAATAGTCAGGTATTATTTCTTAAAACCTCTATTAATGGGAAGTAAGAAGTAGAAAATGAGTCATTTAAAAATACATTCTGAGATCCTAAAGCAAATGAAGTGGGTATGAAAAAAATATTTAAGTACTGATTCATCACTGTGAAGATTAATTGGAAATTTATAATATTTATAGTTTAGAATCTAAAGAGACTGAAGTTCAAAGAAAATGACTAAAGCATTAATGAATAAATAACAGAATGAATGAATGAATAACAGCGTCTAGCCTCAAAACTTCTCTACTATATCTATATGTAAATTTATTTATTTATTTATTTCTTGCTTTATCTTTCCAAGTTTTCTTCACTTCAAGAATTTACTCATTTTGGAATGATGAGCCTAGATTAATGAAATCTCAGAAATTTAGTCTAATTCCCTCATTTCACAAAGGAAAGAACTGGGGATAAGAGAGGTCAAGGTAACAGATTCAGTCTCTTCTAACTTTTCAACCCATTTCTTTAAGTACAACATTCATCTGACAGACACATTAACCCCAAAGATATGGATTCAGATGCAATTTTCAAACTCAAATAGTAAGCAATATTCAGGAATGGCTTAGAAACTTCTTCCCCAATGTTTGTAGTTAAATGGGGGCTATATTCAATTTTGGTTGACACTTAGTGACTTCGGCTTCATTTAAAGATTCTCTTTTGGGGCACATGGGCATAATCAAAGTTAGAATGTAGAGGGTATAAGAGAATGTTAGGCAGTCTTAAGAATTGCTGCAGTTAGCCGGGCGTGGTGGCCCACACTTCTAATCCCAGTACTTGGGAGGCTGAGACCGGAGGTTCTGGGTTCGTGGTCAGCCTCAACTACTTGGAGAGGCCTTCCACAACTTAGTGAGAACCTGTTTCAAAATAAAGAATAAAAAATAGGACTTGAGGTGTAGCTTGGAGATAGAATGCCCCTGAGTTGCATTCCCAGTACCGGAAAAAAAAAAAAAAAAAAAAGAATTGCTGCAATTAGAAGACTTGCAAAATTTAGCCAAGTCTCCGAGAGAAAATCACCCAAATACAGGGACTGTTGTTAAGAATTCTCTGTTTGAAATATTAAAAACCTTCACAATAACCTAAGGAAAATTCTAAATCAGTGCACTTTTATTCAACTCTTGGAATTGTTGCAAAAATACCCCTCATTTATCATCAGCTCAGTGTATGCTATTGGTATCTCTGAGGTATTATACAAGACTGACTTTGCAAACTGTGACTAGAGTTTGTTCATCAATTAAAGTAATTCAGTAATTCACATAATGGCAAATAATACAAGGCTAATACTCCAGTATTCTCAAAAACAATGACTAACAATTGCAGGATATAAATGGAAAAAGGGCCATTGATACTGCTGTTGGGTCTTTTAAACATTTGTAAGAGTCCATTTATAGCATCTCCTGCTACCTTCTGCCTTTCAGCGTAACTCTGCCACCTGTGAATGAGAACATGGATCACTTCCTCCAGAACAATTCCATTCAGTTTAATCCTGAAGAAAACCTCTTTTATGCAGATCCCCCACTTCCTTCCCTCTGATGTCCAGATCTTTCAAGCTCCCTAAGTCACATAGCATTTCTGTGCATTGTTACCACCTCCTCAATGAGGCTGTTGGGAAGCACTTCAAAAGGTCTCTTCTGGAGGGCTACAAAACTGGCCAGTGGGTGGGGGCAGGAAGGGAAATCAAGTCAATGCTTGCCAAACAATGAAAACAAGACTAGGAGGGTTGATGTTGGTGGTGGAGGAAGGGGCGTGGAGTTTTACTGATCCAAATGAAATGGCACCCAAAGAAAAGTTTAATTCATTTTGAAGACAATGAATTTGATTCAGGAGTTAGGTGGTTGCTTTAAATTTGTGAAAACACATAATGAGGAAAAATGGTCCAACAAGAAAAATTTGGGACATGAAAGTAAGGCCTGAAAGCATGCTATGACTTTGACTTCCTGAGGTTCTCAGACGCTGTGAATTTCCACTTTAATCCAGTGAGACCAGGCACTGGGCATTAGCACAAGAGATGGGGGCAGCTGGGACTCCTGTGCTGCATGTTGATGTACAAACCTGTGTATAAAATTTCTCTCAGTGACTTGTTCCCCTGTACCAAACAAACAAACAAACTAACTAACAAACTAACAAACAAACAGAAAAAAACTATATTAAGTATGTATAACATTAAGGCAGATTGTTTTTAAACAGGAGGCTTTTCAAGGTTTACTGCATGGAGCCAGCTATTCTTTAAGTTAAAATAGTGTTTGACAGGTCAGTCATGAGACATAAAAGAATATTTTTTAGAAAACCAGACAATTTTGTACAAATAAAGGGGCAGAAACAGAAACATCAAAGCTCAGGAACTGTATACATTGCACAAAGCATTAGGAGTTTCTGTTCTCTTTAACATTTTGACATATGTTGTACAGTGTGGTTAGTGCTATTAAGGGAATGCCAACTTCTTTCCCAGCAGTTCTGTATCACTCACATTTTCCAGGGTCATGTGGAGGCTGCTTTGAAGTTTCCTAGGAATGAGGGTTAAGGTACTGCTGTGCTTTGCTGGATAGAGTAAGTACCCACAGAGAATGTTGATTAAAGCATGTGATATAATAATCAATTAGGTAGCATTTGCTCCTGGTTTATATGGCATTTTGATTTCTGAACACAGGGATTCCAAGAGAAATCTGGCCCCTGTACTCACCCCATTTCTATCAGGGCTAAGAACTTTTAATAAAGCTAAGAAACATTGGAAATTAGTATTGGCAAGTTGGCTGTCTTAATTAAAGAAGCATGTCTGGCTTACATCCTAATTGGTAGATGTGAAACTCCATATAGATTTGGAAGGAATTTTTCATAACTATTACATTTTTTCTTACTGAACATTTATTATTTGATTGGATAGTTTTTCATTTATCTTCTGCAAATTATCAGAAGGATTTATCGGATGGAATAAGATAAGTATGGTCATTTCTGAAACAGTTTGAGAACTTGGCAAAAATGCGTCTGTAGAGAAATGATTCTTAGAGTATGTTATAGCTTAAGGGGTAGGGAGCCCCTCCAGTCTTCCCATCATTAACTGTTTTCCTGAGTTGGATTTCTGGAGCCAAGATAGTCTCTGAATAGTCAACATCCAACATCATGTAATGGAAGAAGCATGGACTTTAGAAGCAGACAGATGTAGATTTATACCTAGTCTCTACTACTTGCCAGCTGGGGGACCTTGAGAAGTCTATTAACTTCTCTGGGCTTTGGGGTTTCTCATGTATAAAATTGGGATAATGATCCCAATTTATGGAGGCCCATTGTAGGAATTAAAATGTAATTTATGTAAAGCTTTCACATTTAACAAATATGTTTCTCCATTTTGCCTTCAACAGAAGGGAGACTTGATCGGAAAAAGCTTTCATTTGGGAACCATAAAGAAGCATGGTCAAAGCCAAGAAAAGGCAAACTCTTTTTTCTCTTTTAATATTAGATGTTTATTTTGGTAATTTCAAAACCTATCATTCTGAAAGCTTCAATGCTGGAATCAGAACAAATGAATGAGAGGATTATGTGGACTCATTTCTCTCTCTTCTCTCTCTTATTATTTCTGACCTCCACCCCCACCGTGGCTTTAAAAGTAAGCCATGTGGAAGACCAGCATGAACACATCAAAGGTACACTTGGATTCCTCCAACTCAGCTTGCCTAATGTTGAATTTCAGATCTTTTTCTGTCATCACCAGATACTCAAACTAGAAAGCTATGATGTAATCCTAGCTACCTTTCTGATATCCCCATATATAATCTGTCTCCAATAACTTTTATAGCTACCTTAAATTTCATATCAATTGCTTCCCTTCTTGGCTCTATCTAAGTTTCAGTATTCTTTAATTTTTTCCAAGATTACTGTCAAGACTCTTTTCTCTGTTGTCTTTTCCTCTGGTCTGAATATTCTCCAATGGAAAGCCAATCATGGACTTTCCTATTTAGAATCATTAGGTGTCTGTTTATAACATTAAAATTTCAAGTATGAATTCTTTAGCATGATGAATCAGGCCCATTTTGATGCATCCCCAGCCTACGACTGTAGTCAGATATCCAACCATACTTCTTCTGATTTAAGAGCCATCTACACTGAATAATAGCACAGACAGTTTGTAAACTTTGCAGTTTGGCCCAAAACACCCCTGCTACAGGGATCTCTTTTGTTAATGAACTGCCTACTAGAAAACTTCCCAGTTTCAAACATTACTTTTTCTAAAATGTTCACTCATTCTTGATTTTTACTACCTGATCTTTAAAACCAAGGAGACAACCATTCCCTTCTCTGTATTTTCTGAATTTTGTATGGATCTCTATAACTGCACGCACCCTGCTAGATTAGATGAATGTATGAACATCATGAATATTGAACATATCAACTCATTTTTGTGACCTCAGGTTGCTACTCATAAGATTTTTTTTTTCAATTAACACTGGTTTGAACCACACCAAGCAATGAATGTATCACTTTTTATTTCCACCAATAAAATCCTAAAAAAAAAAGAGAGAGAGAAACGATCATTTGACTAAAAAGAAAGAAAAAAAAGGAAAGAAAAGACTGGTCTGAACAACTGCATTTAGGAGACAGAATGAAGTTATCTAGATGATGCAGCATAAAGAGAGAGAGATAGATGTGATGAGACCAGGCCACATTTCAAACCTGATTTGGAAAATAAAAGATAGCTCAGAATGATCTTGGGATGGTAATTTTGCATGAAAATCTACCCATCATATAAAAGTAGCAGTGAAAGAAAATTCAGTGGTTCTGATATATTGTCTTCAAAATGTCAGAGATTTGACCCTTGAACTTTTAGAGCTAGTGATTCAGTCAAGTGTGGCCCCTGTTCTTGTAACAAATAGATTCTAAATGGTAGTGCATTTCTCATGATTTCATGATGAATGGAATATTTTACATGTTTGTAAAATATCAGGAGACAGAAGAGAGGTAACTAAACAGTAGGATGGAGGGAAGCCCTAAGAGGGAATTGATACTGAGTTGAAACTTGAAAGATGCTTAGGACATTAACAGGTCAAAAATGCCAGGGAACAGACATTCCTGGTAGAGGAAGTAGCACAGAAAAAAACAGGGTCATGAGACACCATCCAGTGTCCTTGGGAATGCAAATTGTTTTACAATGAAGTAAGAAAGCAGCATGAGCTGAGATTGAACAGGTACATCGGAGCCAGATTGTGAAGAGCCTTAAATGTAAGTTGAATGGTGGAATTTATGGGAAGTCTGCATGTGATGCCACAAATGAGAAGCTACATGAGGCTTTTGATCAAAATGGTGACATGACTTTAGCTTATATTATAGAAGGATTCTTCAGGTGAAAATAAGTTGGAAGGAATAGACTACTTCTATGTGTTTATTGTGCCCTGATCATTCCTGGAAAAAGGAATTCTTTGTGCTTGGAAGTTAGATTTTTCCAAGTCCTGATAGAGAAGAGAATTATTTTGTGTGGTGTAGCATGAAAGCTAGAATTAGTGTCTTAGCATTACCATTGTCATTCAAATATCAGAATACCAAGGGGAGGAGAAGTTTAGAAGGTGAAGTATCTCCTTCTAGGCCCGATGAGAAGGATATAATTATCTTTATAAAATGAGGCATACCAGGAGTTAAATGGCTCATTTAAATCTAAGCGAACTTAAAATATATGACCCTATACTGAATACCCCTCAGTCTATCCACAAAAAAAACAATTTGGCTGTGTACTATTTCCTTGGGGGTGGGGGTGGAGAAGTCTAATGTATACATTTCTTCACACATCTAAAGATTTCTTTGAACTCATTCTTCTTATATCCCTACACGCTTTTCTTTGAAGACTACACTGCCCACAAATCCATGCAGATAATTTACATTGTTATGTAAGCAATTTCAAACAATTTTTTCTCTATGTATTTTGGTCAAAATTTTTGGTCATGGAGGAATGAGTCATAGACTCATAGAAGAGACATTTGGGTCATCGAATTTTAGTTGGTTAAGTTTTCACATCTAAATGCATACTGTATTATGCAGGCTAAAGAAATTTTGTGGATATTACTCTATTTTTTATCTTCTATCTACTGGAACATTATATCCCAAAGAAGCGGTAAAGCCCATGAGTTCACATAATGGTGACATCACTAGAGAGATCACTGTGAATTTTGTAAGACTAGGCCTATAAGAAAGTTAGGATTTGGATAGATGAAAAGACATTTCTGAGAGAATGGAAAGGGTATGTGAAGAAAGTACTCATTTGTTCATTCATTCTTTCATTCACAAATGTGTTAAGTCTGTATTTTGTTAAACATAGAGCTGGGAACTAAATCTAGGTCTTAAGGAGCAATGAAAGATGAACCAAGAAAGAGAAGTGAGAGGAAAAATTGGGGGGCCTCACTTGACTTACTATTGCATTTGTGATTTGTCCTGGGGGCAATAATGATTCAATCAAGAGAGTATCATATTTGAAATATTAATTCAGGATTGTCACATAACTAGACAAGGAAGAAAAATAAGGCTGGAAAATAGTTGAGAGGTCTGTGTCATAATCTATGATGAAGAAGCAAAGTTCTCATATGACTTTGACCAAGGGATGAGAAAAAGTGGAAAATCAAGAAGTATAGGCCAAGAAATAGCAGAGGAAATTGGTAGCCCTGGTGGGTATGGAGAAAGACAAAGATTTTAGAAAGTATACTTTTGAATAAATACTGTGTATTATAATATCTACCCAGGCAAATTCAGGATATAAGGATTTCCTTTTTTTTTCTCTTATGAGTTCATTACTGTTATACCTGATCAGATCTAGGATATTTAGGAATATAATTGATTATATAGAGGAATAGATGAAAATATAGAAAAATTATTTTTCTTCTATGTCATTCTATAAGAGAAAAATAAGCATTTTTTGAAACTGATTATTATAAGCAATTATACACTGCAAATATGAAATAAAGTTTTGCTTATCTATATAGGAATCATAATTACCTTAGAGAGAGAGAGAGAGAGAGAGAGAGAGAGAGTGTGTGTGTGTGTGTGTGTATGTGTGTGTGTGTGTGTGTGTGTGTGGTCCTGGGGATTGAACCCAGAGGCATTCTACCTTCGAGCTATACTCTCCAGCCCAATTTTATTTCTTATTGGAAGTAGGGTCTCACTAGGTTGATGAAAGTCTCACTACTTGATGAGGCTGTCCTCAAACCTGCAATCCTCCTGTCTCAGCATCCCAAGTACTGGGATTACAGGCATGTACCACCATGCCCAGCTTTAGATCTTATTTTTAAGTAGTTGTCACAAGATTATGAATATATTCTTTGCCTGAGGTTTGATTACACAGGATTTTAGGGAAAGGTTCCCATATCAGTTGGTTTTATAAGGATAAAATTAGTGACAGTAAGCTAGATCTTAGGCAAAGGATATTCCTGTTATGTCAAGAGCCTCATGCTTTTATATTGAGCTATTATTATAAACAGCTTACTTAAAATTGAGTCTTATCTAAGACAAAAAGTGTGAAAATCAAACCTTTCCCTTAAGAGCCATGCTCATGTGAGAAACATGGAGCTTCTGGTCTTGCAAAAATCAAATAGAGAGTTAAAGAGAGGGAAGTTGGTCAGGGGACTAAACCATGATCAGGAGTAGGGCAGGGTTTGGGTAAGAGAAGAGTAGGCATAGAAACGAGTTGGCTCCTTTTTTGAAGAGAGGTGACAAGTGTACTTGGAGTCTTACATAGCTGAGTATGTCCTCTGATTATGGTCCAGCCTATGTCTGAATCTGGTTTACATTCTTTCCAACACAGTACCATCCTCACCTCTAGAAGAATTATAGTTTTTTATTTATTTATTTATTTATTTATTTATTTATTTATTTATTTATTTATTTATTTATTTATTGCGGTACTGGGATTGAACTCAGGGGTATTCTAACTCCGAGCTACACCCCCAGCCCTATTTTTTATTCTTTTTTTTTTTTTTTTTGCGGTACTAGGGATTGAACTCAGGGGTGTTCTACCTCTGAGCTATACCCCCAGCCCTATTTTTTATTCTTTATTTCGAAACCGGGTCTCACTAAGTTGCGGAGTGCCTCACTAGGTAGCTGAGGCTGGCTGCGAACCCAGATCCTCCCGTCTCAGCCTCCCAAATGCTGGGATTACAAGCGTGCGCCACCACACCTGGCTGAATTATAGTTTTTCAAAGCTTCTTGAATTTTTTCTTTTATAGCATATGCCAAACTTAGTAATTATAAATATCTGTGATTATGCAATAATTTTTTTGCCCATTGGACCATTGACTCAATAATGGAATAATGAAAGGGGCCATGTTTGTTTTACTCACAATAATATTGTGAGCAATAAGTAAAGTGTCTGGTACCTACTAATAAATATCCCATAAATACCTATTGACACCTATTGAGGGATGGAGATGTGAATGGGAAAGTGCTTGTCTGGCAAGTGTGAGGCCATAGGTTCAATCCCCAGTACCATCTACAAAAAAGAAAAAAAAATCAATTGAAAAGATTAACATCTAATATTCATTTCTCTACATATGATACTTAAGCTTCTATGTATAATTGCAAATGAGGTAGAAATATAAGAAGTAGGTAGTAAATACTAATAATTTTGAAGACTCTTGATGTTCAAATATCAGAGAGCAAAATGAGGAAACTAAAGTTGTAATATCAACATTTTAAGGGATCATCAACCATGAATTTAGCATCTGTGAATAGAGGTCCAGAAGAGACTATGAAAATATACATTAATCTATTTCACTTTCATGAAAATAATCAAATTAGTGAAAAAATAAATAAAAGTGAGAATTTTGGTCGTCCAAACTCTATAGAAAGCAAGGTCAAGGAGACCTGACCATGTCACATACTTCCTTGGAAAGCTAGTACATGCAAGACTGTGGGTAAAGGATAAATTGATCATGTAATCTATCTTAACTTTCAAAAGTCTTTAACAGCATTCTTAGTCAAAAGCCACTGGGAAATTACTGTGTCACTCTGGAACTGGGAAAAATGTTTTGTCATGAAAAGGAAATTGACTTAGAAATAGGAAATAAAGAGTAGTGATAAATGGGCAATTTTTCTGTTTTTGGAAATGGTCAACAGTGAGGTTCTTAGGGAACAAAGCTAATCTATAAAAGGAAAAAGCCCCCTATTTCACATCTGAAGGTTACATAACTCTTTCAGGTAAGAGAATATGAAATGTCAAATCAACAGGTTAAGCTCAGAAAGCCTTTGTATACTATGGGCAAAACCTTAAAAATAAGGGGCTTTTTACTCTTTGTTGTTATAAAACAGGCCATATAGCATAGTAAATAATACAGAAGGACATAAAACAAGTGAGATTCTCAATTCAAAGTGTCCTTTAACTTCCTCATCTCAGTTCTTTTTCTTTCTTTTTTTTTTTTTTTTTGGTATTAAGGATTGAACCTAGAGGTATTCTACCTCCAAGCTACACCCCCAATCCGATTTTATTTCTTATTTGGAAACAGTCTCACTAGGTTACTGAGAGTCTTGCTAAGTTGCTGAGGCTGGGCTCAAACTTGCAATCCTCCTGTCTCAGCCTTCCAAGTACTGAGATTACAAGCGTGTGCCACCATGCTTAGCGATCCCTCCTCTCAATTCTGTTCCATAGAGATAACTTCCAAACTTAAGGTTTGGATATGGTTTAAGTGTGTTTACCAAAGGTTTGTGTATCAGAAGATTAGTCCCTGGTATGGTTACATGAGAGGTGGTTAAACCTTTAAGAGGTGGTTACGTAGGATAGGAGAAATAAAATAGTAGTTAGAAAGGATATGAACTAAGAAGAAAAGGGAAAATATATTTTTAAAATCTAAAAAGTTCAGAATCTTTAACTATACAAGGTGTCTTCTTTCTTAGGCAGAAGCCTCAATAGGCCCACACCCTTAATCTAACTCCACCCTACAAGACCTGTTCTATCTTAAGCAAAAGGCTCAAAGAGCCCACACCCTTAATCACAAAGGTCCCTCTCCCCACTGAGATTCCTGAGAGGCTTAGTAATAAAAGATCCTTAAGGAAGGACCAGGTCAGGTGCCACTCATGCAAGCCAGGAACCTGAGGATTAAGAAGCCCAGACCTCCACCCCTGCTCACAACCCTACCTACCCCCTCATAGATGTTCTATAAAATAAGAACTGTTTTAGGGATCTCACACTTGCTCTCTCTCTCTCTTGAGATTGCCTGCTTTGCCCCTCAAATGTGTATCCCTCAATTTCCTAAATAAACCTCTGTCTTTGTCTCTGACCCGCACGTCTGACAGTCTTTTCTGCCACAGAAGCCAAGAAACCTACGGAATTATCCTGCTTTCCCATGACAGTGGGATCTAGCAGGAGGTGGTTAGATAAATGAGAGTGCTACACCGGAAAGGGATTAATGTTGTTCTTGGGGAGACCTGATTAGTATTCATGAGAGTGAGTTTGTTATAAAAGAGTGAGCCTGAACCTTGAATCCCTCTCTGGTTTCCTGTATTGTCACAAGATCTCTCCCTCTCGAATGTACTACCACAATAATGCTGTCTACCATGATGTGATGTAGCCAAGGTAGCTCTTACCAGAGGCTGAACAGATGGGACCACTTGTTAGCTAGCCTTCAAGTCTGTGAACAAGATAAACCTCTTTTGTTTATTTTGTGTGTATGTTTTTAATTTTTTTTAAAAAAAATTAAAATTTTGGTACTAGGGATTGAACTTGGGGGCATTCTACTTCCAAGCTACACCCCAGTCCTTATTCATTTATTTTGTTTTGGAAACAGGGTCTCACTAGGTGGCTGAGGCTGTCCTTGTCTTAGCCTCCCAAGTACTGGGATTACAGACATGCACTACCATATCTGGCCTCTTTTTTTGAATGAAGTGTCCAGTCTCATGTATTTTGTTACAACAATGAAAAATGGACTAATACACATGGTTTCTAGACTACTATTTCACACAAATGGAGAACTTAACCATATACACTATTCAAGTCATTGCATGCTTTTTATTTATTTATAAATAATGGAAATAATTTTTATTACCATATACAGATTTTACTACTTCCTGTTTAATGACTGCATATATACTGTTCCCCTGGTTTCTCATATCCAGTTTACTAAGTTCCCTGATGATGTTATTTTCTTACTATGTTGCTATTATTATAATTTTTATTTATTGTTGTTCTTATAGTCAACACTGCAAGGACATTCTTGAATGCATATTTCTTCACATATATTTAGGAACAATTCTTGGAAATGGGATTATTGCTTAGTCAAAGAGTAGATGCAGTTATAGTTTGCCTTGCTTTTGCTCGATTTCCTTCCAAAAATGTTCTGTGCATGAATAATCTTACCAGAAGGAAATGAGCATGTCTCCTCATACCATACTCAATAGTAGGTATTGGTAAAAATTACGTAGCTTTTTCAAAGTGTGAGCTTCATAAGTATACATTTGTTATTTTTATTTTTCTATTAACTTTTTATTTTTAAAATATGTGGCACATATAAATAGTTCAAATAGCCATTGTTTTCAGTAGATGAGGAAATGGAGCAGAATGTAGACTGAAGAGTGAGAGAGGAGAGGAGGCAGGGAGGATGGGGAGTCTGGAGAGCAGGTTGTCCTTCAGAGAAGTTTGAGAAGGAGAAGAGAGAACTAAGGGACTGGAAGCAGGGTTAAAACTTCAGTCAGGACAAACACTTTATGTGAGTTATCTAGAATTGTTAGAGCATGCTCTCTCCTGAGGTAGTGGGCTTCCTGTCACTGAAAAGGCACAAACTGTGGCTAAAAGGACCTCTGTCAGAGATACTGCTGAAACATATGTGCACTGCAAAGAAGGCTCTGAGATTGTCTTATCTTAGGCTTGTAGGGACTGAAGTGTCAACTGGGGAAGAAAGTAACGGCTAATCAGCTCCTTTCAACAGCACAGACCCTTTGTGGACCTGGAGAATCTGCTTGGATAGCTCTACTTATACAGAAGTCACTGAAATCAGTGAAAGGAGATGATCTCTAAAATTCCTTCGAATTTTTATGACTAATATATTAAGAAATATTTGAATTTAATTTCCAAACTGGGCCAAAATTATACACTTGATCAAATCCCTGTATAACTTACTTCTGGGGGCTTAATTTGGCAGAAGAAATGAGAACAGAGAAAATTTAGTTGACTCCAAATTACTGTTTCTTGAGAAAACTCTGCAAGATCATGAAGTATACACACACACACACACACACACACACACACACACACACAAATATATATATATATATTTACAAGCGTGTACCACCACGCCTCGCAGATCAAGAAATATTTTAAGAAAAAAAAAAGTTTTAACTAATGAAGCCTGCTTTCCTGTCCTGGTATGCATATTTGACATATATATATATATATATATATATATATATATATATATATATATATATATTTGACATATATATATATATTTGTGTGTGTGTGGTACTGGGGATTGAACTCAGAGACATTCTACCTCCGAGCTATACCCCCAGTCCTATTTTTATTTAATTAATTATTTTTATTTTGAAACAGAGTCTCACTAAGTTGCAGAGGGCCTAAGTAGCAGTGGCTGGCTGCGAACCTGGATCCCCCAGTCTCAGCCTCCCAAGTACTGGGATTACAAGCGTGCGCCACCACGCCTCGCAGATCAAGAAATATTTTAAGGAAAAAAAAAAAAAAGTTTTAACTAATGAAGCCTGCTTTCCTGTCCTGGTATGCATATTTGACTTTTATATCTTCCCTGTTTACATGTAACAATTCCTCCCTGTAGCAAAATACATTCCATATACATTCAGTTTTATTTACAACTTTCTAGTCTGTGTGAGTCTGTCACATGTACAAACTGGCTTCCTCTTCTGGGATTTATACAAATTGGTAAAATGACTAAGAACCAAACAACAGAAAAAAATAAAACACAAATATAGAAGTTGGACTTTTTCTTTTATTTGCAATATTTCTAGGATTTTGCTAAGAGCCTGGGGTGGTACCTTGTATAATTTAGTTTAGAAGATAGATATCAGGGTATATCAAAATGTTTTTACCAAGTTATAGTGAGATTCATGGTTCCAATGTGGGCAATCATACAAATGCCTGATTAAATTCATTGGGAGTTTTGTTTGCTAAAGCATTTCACATCCTGGGAAAATAAAACCAAATATGCTGTTTTCCTTTGTTCTCCACTGAGCCATGCAGTTAAACACAGCTTTAAAAAGGGGGTGGGGGAACTAAATAAATCCCCTCTAAATCAAATTGACCTTTTCTAGGCATTTTTTCCACATCTTGGCAGGGGCTGAGTCTATATCTTCTGCTAGGAGCTCTCTGTGTGGTCCACTTCCTATGGCTGCACCATTCCCAGGAATGACAGCAGTTTCAGACTACAGTAGCTTACCAAACATGAATTCCCAGTCATTTCACTCAAGGCAAAGAAATGGGTCCTGCTTACTGATACTTGAGCTTCATTGCTGCTGACTTGAAGCAAGCCAGGCCCTGGGAGGTGAGAATTTTCTTTGGGAACCTTGTGTCCTGTGTGGCTCCCACCTGGGCTGCCAGCACATTCTCCTCCAGTGCTGGTTGTGGGGGAAAGGAAGCAAAAGATGAGAACCTGGAGAAAGCATCTATTTTAGATGAATCCAGTCAGCGGTGAGCTTTTATTTTTACTTTTTATATACTGGGAAAATATTTCACTTTTGAATGACAGGATTTGGGAACTGGCACTGAAATTGAGAGATATTCAGCTTTATAGATGATGAAGTGTTTTAGTCATTCAGTCAGAACTCTCTGATTTTTTCCTTTACAACTTGTTTGTTTATTGTGGTACTAGGGCTTGAACCCAGGTGTTCTCTACCACTGAGCTATAACTGAGCTATAGCTGGCCTCATATTAGGGATCCTCCTGCCTCAGCCTCCAGAGCCACTGGGAATATAGGCATGTGTTACCCTTTTTTGACAGAGTGAAGTAGCTTTGCAGTAGACTCATAATAAAACCCTGTTTCCTTTTGTCTGCAGTATTTGGGGATAGCAGGCTACTTGGAAGAGAAGAAAACTTGCCAATTAAGAACAAATCACACCTTGCCCGGATTTTGTGCAAGCATCGACTGGGAAGGATGCCTCTAATTCAGAGGATTTAACATTTCATCTTGACTCTGAGTGAATCTACCCAGTAGCAAGCACATCATTAATTACAATAAGCCCATTCTCTAATAAATAAGTGTACAAATTCAAAACTCACATTTGTCTATAAGCTGACACAAGGAAGTTTGGTCCCGTTGAACTTTCCTATACTTTGAATGGATGTCCTGCCAAACACAAGATAGTTACCTTTATCTGTTTCATATATTACTTGACACTACTATATATAAACTGTGGTTTAAAAATACTGTATGTGATCCTGTTGAGTACTGGAAATTATCCATTGAGCATTTATTATGTGGTAGGTAATTTACCATTATCTATTTTAAACTACCAAATAATTCTATGGGATAGTTGTTCCTATTTACCAGTTAAGAAACTGAGACTTAGAGAATAGCTTAATTACCCTATTTTTTTTTAACTGTTAGCAAGTCAGGATTGCAGAGATATATATTATATACATATTAGATTGTATATAATATATGTTTTTGTCATATAATTATTGCTCACAACTTTTCAACTATTGGAGACATTTGATATAATATTAAGATAGGGATTTTACCATAATAAAGACTTAAGCTCAAATAGTATCTTCCCTTGAATAAGTTATACAAATTCAATGAAACTCAATTAAACAAGAACAAATGTCTCAAGGTATATTACCTAGACACAGAGTCTAAAGCAAATTTGGATGCATATGCTTTTTTTTTTTAGTGGTAGGAGTGGAACATAGGGGACTTGTACGTTCGGGCTATACCCTCAGCTCTAGTTTGTTTATTTATTTATTTATTTATTTATTTATTTATTTATTTATTTATTTTATTGGTGCATTGTAATCATACATCTTTGTTAGTTACAAGCTGGTAAAGGCATACAGGCACACATCTCTCATTTAATCCTTCCCCAATTCCTGCCTCATTTCCTCCCCACTCCCTCCTTTTCAAGTTCAGTCTAGTGATTGACTCATATGTTTGTGAAAGTACATCATGTGCATTAGGGTGTTTCCCTCCCCCTCCCATCACCTTCAGTTAAGTCACCTTCTTTGCTCATCTAAGCTTTCTCCTTCTTCATCTAGAGTCCCTCTTATGAACCACTTTCTCCCTAGCTTCTGCATATTAGGGAGAACATACAATTTTTTACTTTTTGTGACTGACTAATCTCATTTAACTTTTTTTTTTTTTTGGCAACAGGATCTCGCTAAGTTGCCAAGTCTGTCCTTGAACCTGCGATCCTTCTGTCTCAGCTTCTCAAGTACTGGGATTACAAGCGTGTGCCACCACACCTGGCTGATGCATATAATTTGTAGAGGATGTTCTTTTCAGGAAAACATAGCAAAGGAACCAGGAAGCAGGATGTAGAGGCAGAAGAGTGAGGAAGGATATAGTCTGAGGCAAAATATAGCCTTGAGCTGACCCCCAATACTAAGACATGCATTATCTGATGGAGTGTCTGCCCCCATTGGGAAAAGGCAGAGCTTTTGTACCCCTTTAATAGGTTGACCATAAGCTGGGTATGGTGGTGAACGCTTGTAATCCTAGTACTTGGGGGACTGAGACAGGAGGATCACAGGTTCGTGGCCAGTCTCAGTTACTCAGCTACTTAGTGAGGCCCTATGCAACTTAGTGGAACCCTATTTCCAAATAAAGAATTAAAAATAGGGCTAGGGGTGTAGCTCAGAAGTAGAATGCCTCTGGGTTCCATCCTTAGTACTGAAAAAAAAAAAAATAGGTTGACCATAGCAAAAATTTGGCATAACCTCCTCCCAGGTGACTTCTAGCTAGTTGGCTCCTGTCACCCTAGGGCAATTGTCCTGAGAAGATTTCAGGTAGAAGGCACTCAGGACCTAGAAGATGAGTGTCTAGCAGGTTAAGCCAAGTAGGGAGTGCACGTATAGCATTGACAGTACCAACTTTTGTCGGATGTCTACTACATTCCATTTACTGTAATCCTCATCTTAAACAAATTCAAATTTTAATGGGAGGAAAAATAAGCTTGGGGTTAAACTAGAATTTGATTTGTGGTGTTTTAGAAGCCTGGGGTTGAGCAAGGGAAATGGAAGTGGGGAGGAAGGAAGAGAGAAAGTCTAAGGGGTTAATTAGGGACTAGGTAAAATAAGATGATAGCAGAAGGGAGTGACCCTTGAGGTATCTCTTGGAGATCATTTAGAAGTTAGTAGATGGGATGAGAAATGTATTTCAGATAGTTGAAAGAGAAAAACAAAAGAGACTTGCTTAGTCATTTCAATTTTAGGGAATCAATGAGGTTGCCATAACTGGGATGTCTGGCACTTATAAGGATTAGTAGAAGATGAAACTGGGAAGATAAGCCAGAGACCTTTTGCAGGGTCTTTTGGTTTATGCTTAAAGTGTTGAAAAAGTACTGATAGTCTCAGGTCTATGCTTGCCACATCTATAATTGTGGTTACTTATAAACATTTTGCTTTGTAATTAGATGTATGCGATGATACCAAGTTGGATTATATACTTGTTTTCTCCTACCTCCACTTTCCAGGGAATATCTGAAATACTGGTTGGATAGTCTTGCTGTACTAACATAGTTAATTAAAACATATTAAGGATAACCTGAGGTTGGTGTAAAAAAGGTGAACATTGCCTTATTCTACCTCCCAACAAAAGCATGGTTTTGGGCACACTGGTTGAAACTTGCCGGGCTGGCTGTGGATCTAGGCTTCTCCAAGCCTGGGATCACCGAGACACTTATTCCCTAATCTCTGAGACTGCTCCAATTCCCATTCTTTGTACTCCTTAAGGTGCATGGCTGTTAGCCCACTAACTTGCCAACTTAATTTACTTTTTCTCAATCCCAGGATTCATGTCATTGAACACTCGTAGAATTGTTAGGGTGGATACTGACATTCATTTTTGCTTACGGTAACCATTGTTTTCTCTCCATTTTGATACTTTTTCCTTTTCCTGCCATAGAATCATATCGCTTTTCCATATGGCCTCTGTGTAGAGGAGGTTCTCTGCAGACTCTGTGGCACTCCCCTGAATTCCAGCCAAGGTGCAAGTGCTAGACATGCTCTTCTGAAAGCAGCATAGAATATGGGCTGGAGTGCAGAGTGGTGGGAAACAGAGGCACAGAGTCCAGTGTTCAATAGGAGACATACACAAAAAATAAATACCTAATGCCACTGTTTATAATAGCAAAACCTGGAAGCAACCCAAATGCCCTTTGGAGGAGGGGATGCAAAACGATGGTATAGTCATACAATAGAACATTGTATAGCTGTCAAATAAATAGATTACAGTCCCACCCAGTAATATGGCTGAAACAGTAAGAGCATTTTAAGTGTAAAAAGTTAGCCTCAAAAAGTTCACATATAGCCAGATACTCTTTTCATAAAGTTAAAAGCAGTATAAGTAAAAATAAATATTATAGAATATAGATATATCTGATAAGGTCATACTTAAAGGAAGCAAGAAACAAATGAAATAGGACTTGAGATTGTGGTTATCGAGGATGGGGGAAGTAGAGGATAGTGAGGAGAGGTAGTGAGGTGTATGTTAGGGTCCTTAATTTTTAATTTTTTAATGGTAGGTTTATGTGTGCTTATTATATAATTAAAAATAACTAAATAACTACATAAAGGAGGTTCAGTTTGAATCAATAATGAGGAAGTGTTGTGAATCAAAGATTATGATTGAAGTAGTTTTGTGTACTTCAGACCTAAAATAAGAATCACATATAACTATTACAGTCAATCAGGAGATCAAAGTGTATAGCAATTCTTTTGGCATTAGTTGTTTTGAGAATTGGGACAAGCTGTAAATAGTAAGTATGAAGTTCTAACTACAAATTCAGCTATGAAAAAAAATTGGTGCACTGCTTTATTTTTATCCTATCAACTGAATTTTGACACATTTCAACTTCCATGTTAGTTATCAGGGGGGTTTACTCCTCTGTCTACAACCTGTTCCCCAATCAAGGTCAGGCCAAGGGTCTTCCAAAGCAGAAGGAAGTTGGATGAGTCCTGACAATCACCGATGAGAAGTCGAGTACCCTGAGCTGAGTGGTCCCTCCAGCTGATAGCTTTATAGCATCTTAATTGACTAGGGAATGGAGGTGAAGCTTTGGCAAGCCCCAGGACCAGATGTGTAGATAGCACAGTGATTTCTCTCTGAGGCCTTATAGTGTGGGTCAGGCTTCAGTTAAGACCCAGATCCAGTTGACTTCTTTCCACTTCTGGAGCATCTTCTCTCCCTTCTGGTCCACAGAGTCTCTTCTTTCTTCTGTAATACCTGAGACATTTTTTTCAATCAACTTAATTTTTTTATCTAGTAGTTAGGAAAATATTGACTTCAATCAGCTTCTGCTTGATGGCATGCAAGGATATCTATGGCAAGAAATTACTTCAGGAAATGTAAAAGGAAAAATATACAGGAAAGAGAAGTAATTTAGTATATTGTCCTGCTGTGTTAGTGAGATCTGCATCTCTGTGACCCAAATAATTTGACAAAAACAACTTTGATAAGGAAAAGCTTATGTTGGCCCATGGTTTCAGAGGTTTTAGTTCATGGTTGGCCAGCTCCATTGCTCTAGGCCTGAGGTGACACAGAACACCATAGTGGAAAGACTTGGTAGAGGAAAGCTGCTCAGCTAATGGCAGCCAGAAAATAGAGAGGGAGTGAGATGGATGGAGGGAGGGAAGAAGGGAAGAAGAAGAAGAAGAAGAAGAAGAAGAAGAAGAAGAAGAAGAGAAGAAGAAGAAGAAGAAGAAGAAGAAGAAGAGAGGAGGAGGAGGTGGAGGAAGGGGCTAGGGATAAGATATAGTCTCTAAGGGCATGCCCCCAGTGACTTACTTCCTCTAATCATGCTCTACCTGCCTACAGTTTCCACTGCTTCTCAGTAGTTTATTCAAATTATTAACCCACCAAATGATGAGGTTAGAGACCTCATGATCCAATCACTTCCCAAAGCCCCACCTCTGGACATTGCTGCACTGGGGACCAAGCCTTCAACACATGAGATTTTGGGGGACACATTCCAGATCCAACCATAACACCTTCCCATATGTTAAGTACTGTCAATTGGACATTAGATTCTCAGTAAATAATCTAGACCTGCTTCTATTTCCTAGTTAGTAACAAAGACTACAGATTTTGTTTCCCTTTTTGACTCAGAAAATATTATTTCTGAAAATTTGAAAGAGATTTTAGTTAGGCATGGCAGAGAAACCTAGTCATGAATTCACCTCTTCCAACTCTGCTAATATTTCCACAGAGGAAAACTGGTGCCTAGAAGCGGGTTAGCATATAAGGGGTGCCAAGCAAAAACGCTCAGACTGACATCTCATCTACAAAATAGAAGGTGAGAAAGAATCATTTTTTTTTCTAGAAGAAAAAACATTCTTGAACAAAAGCATAAGAATTAGCACATATTCTAGAAGTGGCTTTTGTCTTGCTATGGATGCATTCTGTAGTCTCTTTCTTGTTTTGGAACTGAAACTGACTGATGTTCTTTAGCCTAAGGAATAGGAAGAATACTTCTTTGAGGAGGAACTTAGAACACCCATATATACAGCATAGAAGCCACCTACACTCCCTCTCGGCACACATAGAAAGAGAGGAATTGAGCTCAGAGCTCTGTTTTCCTTTGCTTTCCCATTAATTCACACAAACAGACACAATAAGGCAGTCTTCTCCCTTAAAAGAGCAATAGTTTAATCTAAGAAAAGTCACTATAAATAACACACTGGCCATTCAGAAAAAAATTTCCTTTGCCTCCTAGCAGGTTCACAGAAGTGGCAATTATTCATTACAGGCATCTCTGAGTAATCAGCAGACCCCAGCCAGTCTGTCCAGATGGCCCCTCCTATCATTGGGTGTTGCAATAACATAAAAAGAAAGCATGCTTTGTGTTCGCTGATTTGAAAATGGATCTCTGTTATGGAGATAAATATAGAAAAGTTATCAGGTTACTAATCTGCCATTGAACGTGGGCCTCAAAGGAAAGTCATAATCATGCTTGTCATATCTGTCTTCAAAGGCTGTCACAAATATAGCTAATGAATTATAAAAGCACCTGCCTCCACCTTTATCGGCTTCTCTTTATCTACTTTTCTTTGTCTTTTGAAAATGATATCTCCTGATTACATCATAATTCAGTGAAGATAAAGAACAAAATAATGATTCTATTTTGTCTCAACACCATTAACTTTGTCTCCATGTGCTTTTAAAATGCAGCTAGAAATTTAGGGCAATTAAAAATTCATTAGTTTTATCAGTGGTTGATAATGAAATGCTCTTAAAGGAAGAAATGAGAATGCATATCCAATTACCTCAAACTATCTCAAAGATATCTCAAAGATATTATTTTTGTCTTACATAAAAAGTCCCCATAAATTCAATCAATAGTCCATTTTAAATTATTTTAAAAAATAAAATATTTTTCCTTGAAGACTTAAAATATTAGATTGTCATCTGATGCATAAATTTATTTAATATCATTTAAAGTTATTATTAAACCACTTTTCAGGCTTATCAACTATCAATATTTTGTCCTTGATCTTAATTTTTAAAACTTGGTCTCTTTTTAATAAGTATTCAATATGCTTTTTTGCTTTTAATTATTAGACCAGAGCTCAGTTTTATTTACTAGCAGTCCTGAACATAATAAAGACAAACTATTTCTATGAGTTTGGGGATTACTCACACTAAAAAGTATATTTGGGTCCAGTTCTTGGGAGGCTGAGACAGGAGTATTGCAGGTTCAAAGACAGCCCCAGCAATTTAGCCAGGCTCTCAGCAACTTAGTGAGACCCTGTTTCCAAATAAAAAATTAAATAGGGCTGGTGATGTAGCTAGGAGGTAGAATGCCCCTGGGCTCAATCTCCAGCACCACAAAGAAAAAAATATATTTGATATTAACATTAAAAAACCTATATCTAGGTAAAAAGCAAATGAAATATTGTGAATAGGAAGTTATTTTAAAATATAAATGTAGATAATTTTTTAAAACATTGGGACTGGATATTTTACTTTTGGTATTATGTATCTGGCTAATGATAGTTTCTACAATTATAATGGTTCTGAAGTGGAAAGTTCTATTTCCCATTTACAGTCACACAGTCTCCAAATAGTTTCTTTCTTCTTTAATGTGTGTGTGCGTGTGTGTGTGTGTGTGTGTGTGACCTCTAAAGTTAGAGGTCAAATAAACATCACTTGGTTCTTCCAGTTCCTTGATTGTTCATTATCAGCTTAGTCTTTTACCAACCCCCTCTCAATTTTCCATTACTGTACTCTGGAAAGAAATCACACGTATGGCCCACACTTGAAGAGTGGAGCTCCTCCAAGAATTATTTGGAATTCTTCTCTATCAGAGATCTCTCTCCTCCTCCATTTATTTGATCATTCATTTATATCAATATGTGTGTATATTTACTTTATCATTTGGGCTATAATCCAGTATTATTTTTTCTTGCTTAAACTGTTCCAGTTTTGACCATTGTGAGTTGTATGACTTGCTGCCTATGCTCTTTGATAAACTCATCATTATAGGATATTTTTTTTAGTACTTTCTTTTTTTATTATATATTATGTCATCAATGATTTCTTTTTTTAAATTTATTTTTTTAGCATGGATTCTTTTATACATTTCTTGAGTACAACAGGGTTACATAGACATTTATGACATATCAATCATTATCAGATCACAAATAGCACCACTTCTTTGTTTTACACGTATAGCTCACATTCTTAACATAGCCTGGTAAAGCAAACTTTCTAGAGTCATAAAACCATACTCCTTTAGGGTCATATCTTTACTTTCCAAGAAGTAGGAGGGTCTTTCATCTACGCATCCTAGGGGCAATCTCCAGACTTCGAGATGCCAATATAGCCATAGCAGAAGAGACAGTATAATTGCTCATATATGTAGATAGCAACTGCCAGGGGGGAGGGGGCCTAGCTGGGCTCCCACACCTCCTCCATTATAATTTTAAAATGCACGAAGGACTGTGCCTGTCTTAGGTCGTTTCCTACCAGGTGATTAAATCTTACCTGTCATGGGGTCTCAATGAGTCATTCAACGAGCCCTGTCTTAGGTTGATTTGCCCTGAGAAAATCGAACCCGTCATTGACTACCAGGCCCTGTGCGAGGCAGTGCTTGCAGTTTTATTCCATGTAAATCTGCTCATATATTAACATAGGCATTGATCACAAGGAGTACAACAAGTGGTAGATTGCATAAACCTAGAATGACTATTGCTGTTGCTACGATAGCTCCTCCTAGCAAGGAGGTAAACGAGAGCCAGGTAGTGACCAACACTTGGAACCAATCTACAAATGTCTTAGCTGTTTCTGCCAGGTTAATAGAAGTGGGCTCCGCATTATGTAGATCCAAAATCTCCAGGTTTAACTTTAACAAATCTTTTTTTTTTTTTTCATCTTTCCCTTATTTGGTGCATTGTAATTATACATCTTTGTTAGGTACAAGCTAGTATAGGTAAAGGCATCCATGCACACATTTCTCATTTAACCCTTCCCCAATTCCTGCCCCTCTCCCTCCTCTTCTCTCCTTCTCAAGGTCAGTTTAGTGATTGACTTTGATGTGTTCATAGAAAGTACATCATGTTCATTAGGGTGTCCCCCCTCCCCCCTTCACCTTCCGTTAAGTCAAATTCTTTGTTCACCTAAGGATTCTCCTTCATCTGGAGTCCCTCTTATGTCCCATTTTCTCCCTAGCTTCCACATATTAGGGAGAGCATTCGATTTTTAACTTTTTGTGACTGACTAATCTCACTTAACATAATGTTTTCGAGTTCCTTCCATTTCCTTGCAAATAACATGATTTTGTTCTTCTTTATGGCTGAGTAAAATTCCATTGTGTACATATCCCATAGTTTTGTAATCCATTTATCTGTTGATGGACATCTTGGCTGTTTCCATAGTTTGGCAATTGTAAACTGTGCAGCTATAAACATAGATACACATGCGTTGGTCTGATAGTACTTTCTTACACTTTGTTGCTATAGGATGCTCCAAGGTTATGTTGTGCATTTTCTGCCACAGTTTGCAAATTGGCCATTCCTCTGGTGAGTACGTTTTCATTGTATTGTTATTCCAATATATAGCCTGGGAATTGCATGCATTTGCACTTGCATGCCATTGCTTCCAGGCCTTCTCAGCTGACTGTGCAAGGAAATACATGTGTGTGTACTCACCCACGTATATACACACATCTATTAATACTTTTGTGTGTTTATGTTAAGTTAAATATCAATTGAAACTGATGTCTCCAATTTTAAACCATTGCTGGATAGATCAATGTTGCTTCCTTCCCATGCCCCTCTGTAAACTATCAACCTAGCATTGAGAAATCTGGCTGCCACCATCCACTACAATCCACTTACTTAATTGCCCAATTCCAGCATGCATGTATAGCATTATTGCATGTATAGCATTATTGCATGTATAACATTATTATACCATGTATTTGGGTTATGTAGTCAAACTGCATGGAAAGTACCTCATTGCCTAGAGTCCAGAGATTATGCAGCTCTTTTTGCTTTTAACCATACAGGTGCCACTCGTTTCCCAAGTTGTTTAGGTCAGTACCCTTTTGTCCTCCACCGTTCAGTGACGTTGTTTCATATTACTTAAACAGTTTGATTGTTTGGATGCATTCTGCATTCCATTTGGGATCCCTTTACTCCTAAATAAAGTTTTTAGTTTGCATATCTTGATTCATTCTCTGCATTGTAAAGTTCTTTAGGTTTTGACCATTGCAGAATGTTGTGCATCCAAAATTATAGCATTGCAGAGTAGTTTCATTGCCCTAAAATATCCCCTGTGCTTCACCTCTTTGCCCTTCCTCTGAACTCTACAAACTGATATATTTTCTGTTTCTATAATTTTACCATTTTAGGAATGGAATCAAATTGAGATCATATGGTATGTGAACTTTTCAGACTCATTTTTTTCACTCAGCAATATGCCTTTAAGATTCATTCATGTTATTTTATGGCTTGATCACTTAATTCTTTTTATCGTAGGGCAATATACCATTGCATGGATATTATTACAGTTTGTGATGCTATGCATTTACCAATGAGAGACATCTTGATTCCTTCCATGTTTTGACAGTCACTAATAAAGCTCTATAAACATTCACATGCAGACTTGGGTTAGTGTTTATATAACATTTTAGATTTGTGTGTGTGTGTGTGTGTGTGTGTGTGTGTGTGTGTGTGTGTTTCTAGGGATTGAACCCATGAGCATTCTACCTCTGAGCTATACCCCCAGCTAGATTTTATTTACTTATTTGTTTTTTAAATTTTGAAACAGGGTCTCTCTAAGTTGCTGAGGGACTTACTAAGTTGCTCAGGCTCGCCTTGAACCTGCTATCTTCCGGTCTCAGCCTCCCAAGTACTGAGATTACAGGTGTGCACCAACATGCCTGTCTAACTTTTTTAATTAATTGGGTAAATAACTAACAAAGTGATAACTGGATTATATGGCAAGGCTCTGTTTATTTTTTATTTTTTTATTTTTTTTTTGCGGTACTGGGGATGAAACCTGGGGGCATCCTACCTCCGAGCTACAGCCCCAGACCTATTTTTTTATTCTTTATTTTGAAACAGGGTCTCAGCTGGGCGTGGTGGCGCCCAGCATTTGGGAGGCTAAGACCGGCAGATCCAGGTTTGTGGCCAGCCTCAGCTACTCAGTGAGGCACTCCGCAACTTAGTGAGACCCTGTTTCAAAATAAAGAATAAAAAATGGGGCTGGGGATATAGCTCAGAGGTAGAATGCCCCTGAGTTCAATCCCCAGTACCGCAAAAAAAAAAAAAAAAAAAAAAGAAACAGGGTATCACTAAGTTGTGGAGGGCCTAAGTTGTGGAGGGCCTCACTAGGTAGCTGAGGCTGGCTGGCCGCAAACCCGGATCCTCTGGTCTCAGCCTCCCAAATGCTGGGCTTACAATCGTGCGCCACCACGCCCGGCTCCTCTGTTTAGTTTTTCATGAAACTGGCAAACTATCTTCCAAAGTTCCTATACAATTTTGTGTTCTACCAGAAGTGGATGAGATTTCCCCTTATTCTATATCCTCATCAGGAATGAGTATTGACATTGTTCCAGATTTCAACTATTCTAATAGGTGTGTATGGTATCTTATTGTTGTTAATTTGTAATTACCCAATGATAAATAATGTTGTATGTATTTTCATATACTCATTTGTCATATCTATACCTTTTATGATGAGGTGTCTATTGAAGTCTTTTGTCCATATCTTAATTTGGTTGATTGTTCTTTTATTGTTTAACATTAATAAAACTCAACTTATAACTTTTTCATAGATAATACTCTCAGTGTTACATATAAAATCTCTTTACCAAACCCAAGATCATCTAGATTTTTCTCCTGTTTTGTCCTAGAAGTTTTATGGTTTTGCATTTTATGTTTAGATTTATGATTCATTCTGAGTTATTTTTGTGAAAGGTGTGGTTGTAGTTAATTTTTTTTTTTTTTTTGGTATGTGGACATCCAATATTTTCAACATCATTTCTTGGAAAGGTTACTCTTTGTCTATTGAACTGCCTTTACTTTTTGTAAAAAAAAATTAGTTGACTACGTTTGTGGCGTTCTAATCTTTTTTTTTTTTTTTTAGCATTTTTTTATTGTAATAATTCTTGTTTTGTACGTATACATCTTTGTTAGGTACAAATTGATAACGACATATGTGTGCACATTTCTCATCTGACCCCTTCCCTAATTCCCACCCCACTCCCTCGCCCTCCCTCCCTCTCAAGTTCAGTTCACTGAGTGACCTTGATATAATTGTGTAAGTACATCATGTGCCTTAGGATGTCCTCCCCCCACCCCTTGTCCATCCTCTTCGGTTAAATCAACTTCTTTGTTTATCAAGGGTCTCAACTTTTTCATCTGGGGATCCTCTTATGCCCCATCTTCTCCCTAACATCCACATATTAGGAAGAACATATGCTTCTTTAGTTTTTGTGACTGGCTAATCTCACGTAAAATAATGTTTTCCAGTTGCATCCATTTCCCTGCAAAGAACATGATTTTGTTCTTCTTTATGGCTGAGTAAAATTCCACAACAAAAAGCCCAAGATAGCCAAAGTAGTTCTTAGCAATAAAAACCATGCAGGAGGTATCACAATACCTGACTTCAAACTCTACTACAAAGCCACAGTAATAAAAACAGCATGGTATTGGCACAAAAACAGACACATAGACCAATGGAGCAGAATAGAAGATTCAGAAACAGACCCACAGGCTTACAGTCAACTGATTTTTGACAAAAGAGCCAAAAATATACACTGGAAAAAGGATAGTCTCTTTAACAAATGGTGTTGGCAAAACTGGTTAACCATATGCAGGAAAATATAAATAAACCCCACTTTCTCCCCCTGCACAAGAGTCAACTCAAGGTGGATCAAAGACCTGGAAGTTAGGCCGGAGACCTTGCAGCTACTTGTAGAGGGCATAGGACCAACACTTCAACACATAGGCACAGGTAAAAACTTTCTCAACAAGACCTCCAAAGCACAAGCAACTCAAAGGAAGATCAATACATGGCGTTCTAATCTTATTTATGAGCTGTGTTATAGTAAACGAGTCATTTAGCATCTCTGTATCTCATTTAATATAAAAATGGAGACAATAATCCCATTTATCTCATAAATTGTGAGATTTAAAAAGCTTATGCAAAACTTCAAAAGAGTGCCTGGCACATGGTAGAAATTTAATATCTTTAGTTTTTTGTTGTTCTTACAATTTCTCACAAGCTTTTAGTTAAAGAAACTAACAGAACTAATATTTTAATCCTAGATCATATGCGATCCCCAAATTATCTCTTCATCTTTGAGTATATTCATGTCTATGGTTGACCTAGGAGAGTCTCTGTCTGAGATAATTTTGTATGCAGAAATTTTATTTGACTGCTGATGGAATCAATACCAATGAAGAATTAAGAAATCTTGATTGGGCAGAGATAGAAGTACTGAGTTGTAATAGACCAGTTTTTAAATGGGAACATTGGTTGAGTCAGCTCTTTTTGACCTTTGAAGGTAATTCTTGGAGGAGAACAGCTGTGAACTTTCAATGGTCAATATTCCAAGTCCTAGGCTAAGTCCTTAATGGAGAATCTAGGTAGTAAAGCTTAACAAGAAAATAGTTCTTATTTTTATAAATTTGAAGCAAAGTTTTATGTTTGCAAATTGAAAATATTAATTGCATAGAACTGGTTTTTCTGGAGCTCATTGGATATTGGGGAGTTTAGAGCCAAATTCTGATTTTACCACCAGTTGGTTATATAAGCTTAAGTTTCTAAAGCCAGTTAAGATTTTAAAAATCCAAATGTTTTATCTCTCATGAGAGGAGAATATACATTTAAATTTCTTATAGCATATATTTATAGAGAGATATTTGTAATTTGAAAGTCCAGGGTCCTTTTGTCAACTTTTAAAATAGGTTTAGAAAATTTATCAGCCCTCTGGAGCATGTGCAGTGTCAGCAAGCCCTTTTTTTTTTTTTAAATCAAGAGTATCATGGTGATGAAATACCTAATAGCAATGAATATTAAGCATGCATTATAATGACACACATTTCAGTTTGAAAATATCCTTATACCCATGCTCTTTTGAACTTTACCGTAAACTCTAATGCTAATCATAAGACTAGAACAGGGAAGTGAAGTCTGGCTTTTTATGATAGATGCTGAATTATGTGAAGGGGGTCTGTTTTGGATCATTTGTGTTAAGTGTAACATTTCCTAATTCCACTTTGATAAGCCACAGTGAATGAGCAGGCTTTTATCCCATGGATAGATGACAATAAAATCTATACAATTTCTAGACATATGCAAACACAGAGCTCAATTATCTGTAAAGTTGTACTTTGAAGGAGGCTATTGCTTCTATGTTGGCTCCTTATGCTTTGGTTCCCTTCATCCCCTTTTTTTTCTTCTTCTTCTTCCAAAACTTTTAGTTCTTTCTACAAAATCCTGTTTCTCATACTAGTTGAAAAATTCACAAACTTTTCACTTAATGGTCTTTTAAACATACTTTTTTCCTATCTTATCATAGGAATAATTCCAAACTTTCAATTCATGATAATGCAAACTTCCTACCCTCTTTGGTGCTCTGGAACTCATTATTTATTTATTCTTAGATTTTTTTATTTTCCTTGGGTGGAAGAACAAGAATAGTTGGTGGATGGAGAATTTGAAGTACTAAAACTCAAGAGTCTTGATTTTTCTGGTCACTAACACCTTTTAGAGTTAAATTTATAAATTAAGTTGTTTCTTATTTATTAAAACATGTACAATGAGTGTCCCCATTTTCATTTTGCATATGTTAATCATTATAGTGAACATTAAGTAGTGAGATATTCTTTTGTTTTGTTTTTGTGGTACTGGGGATTGAACCTAGGGGCATTCTACCTCTGAGCTACACCACCAGCCCTATTTTTTTTATTCTTTATTTTGAAACAGGGTCTCACTAAGTTGCAGAGGGTCTCAGTAAGTAGCCGAGGTTGTCCACAAACCTTCCATCCTCCTGTCTCAGCCTCCCAAGTACTGGGATTACAAGCATGTGCCACCACTCCCGGCTCAAATAGTCTTTTTTCTGGTGACAATTCCTTCTAATTTTCATGCTGAAGTTTTGAGGCTAGATTGGACATTCACCTAGTTTCAGACTTTTTTATATTGCTCAATATTGAGCTTGTCTTTGTATTTATAAACAACCACAATTTAATTCCTAAAATGTGAGTAAATAAATGAACAAATCAAGGAACAGGAAGAACCAAGTGGTTTTTATTATGACTTCTAACTTCAAAATTAAAGTCAACATGAAATTTTGTAGCCATTGTATACTTATAAGTATTTAAATGATGGGAAATTATGATTAACAATGTTAATTATAAACTGAGTTAGCCCTTCATTTAGGAAAAGATAAATATCTATCTGAATTTAGAAATTTGCCCATTGACCTTTGCTCAAATCCTTTTCTTTATAATAATGAATTTGGATTGTTTTAAGTGTCTAACAGAAGTCCCCTGTCTTCATTGTAGGAGGCTGTCACATTTCAGAGATTAAAGCTTTCTTACTTTCAGATTTAGAATAGCTAGTCTGCTATATTTAAAAAAATAAGATCATTATTATTATGCCATAATCCCAAAGGAATCACCATGAATCCAAACAGAATTGGTTTGTTTTTCTTGTTTGCTTAAGGGAAGGATATCAAAATCAAATGATTTCATGCCTGGGCCCCAGGAAAACCAGAAATCTCTGGAGGATGATACTGTCTGTGCTTACTTGAAGAAAAGAAGTTAGTCTTCCTAAAAGAAAGACCTTATGGTGAGGAAAATATATAAATAAACATGCTATCTAGTATCAGGTCTCTGGAAAATATGTTTCTAAACAAGCAACAAGTGATAAATAAAATATGTAGAATATTTTGCTAAGTACAAAGCCCACTCAGAACATGTGGGTTCAGTTTTGAACCTATTCAAGTTTGTTTCTATTGAGCCTCCTTTACTTCTGGCAAAGCAGTCATTTCCTGTTCTTCAGAAGACTCTTTTGAAAAGTTTAACTGAAGGATTGAAACACTTTTTAGACATTAAATGTCTCTGAGAACATTTGTAACTTTGGCTGAGGAAGAGTTAAATAAGTGAATCAGAAACCAAATGAATTTTGAATTACAGACCTGATTCAACACTTATCTCTCCCTTTATACTGTAACATGCTGGTATAAAATGGGCTATGGCCACAAATCCAGGATACTTTAATAGATGGATTGACAGGAGTAAGATGTTATAGGAGTAGGAGGCTTTGAAAAGTTCTGGGAGCTGATGTGAACCCCAGAAGGTCTTAACCCATGTAGGTTATGTACCCACTCCTGAAAAAAAAAAAAAAGAAGTCATCCTTAAGATTATCTAGGAGAGATGATTTTATGAATCTAGTTATCAAGAAAAAGTAAATGGATGCAGATACATCAAACAAAGAGGTTTCTTGGGAAGATATACAGAGAAGTAAAATGCAGAATTATAGCTAAATCCACAAATAGAGAGTATGAACATATTCCTTTAATCCTAAATCTGGCATTTGATATAAGGGTGGATGTAGGTCTTTCATGGCATTATACCAACTGGGGCAGTTTGTGAAAAAGTACATGAAAATCAAGAGAGCCTTTAGAAACTTTAATGTGTGCTGGCCATAAATCCTTTTTTATGTGCATGAGGTACTTTATAAAGAAGATAAAACCTAGTAGTGGAGAAGAGAGGATTTAGAAATTTCATCTCCAATTTAAAGTCCATTATCTTTAAAATCTCTTGCTAAAACAGGACCAGCTGTTTGGAAAAGAATCAAAGTTCAAGAGCAAGTTGATAACCAACTGATTAGAAGCCTTGCTTTGCTCTTACCAAGACTCCAATATAAGAATGACAATTTCAGAGAAAACATTTAATTAATTATATATGAGATATTTTACATTTTCAAACATTTTATTCCTGGCTTTGGTAACATTATTTGGAAGATGGATATTTTTATTCGTTAGGAAAGTCTTGTTGTTTTTTTCTCCCTCAGTGTTTTCAAATGTATGAAAACATACTGCTAAAGTTTTTCATATTTTCTGATCTCTAGAAAAACATCTCTTATTTTTGACTATTCAGTACTGTCCTCAGAAATGGCTCTTTCCCCATCCAGTATGACCCTGTTGAGATTACCCATCATAATATTGCACTCATGAAGCCACAGCTAAGTGTGTGGACCTATACTTTAAAAAAATTTTTTCTTGCTAATATTGATTAACTCAAAGGCAGGCAAGTGACCTGAGATAAGTCAATCGGTGTTCTCCTAAGACTCCTCATTTTGGAGCTAGGAGAAGATTCTTGCTCCTAGCTCCAAAATAAAATCTGAAGAGTATTGCATTTGTTAGACGCTAATTCACTAGATGTAACACAGACCTTAAGTTATTATTAGTTTAGAAAAGACATAATTTTAACAACTTATTACATAAAAGTTTGCGGTGTATGTTAACTCTTCTCAACCAGATCATTAAGGGTTATAGCTCATTTAACTTATCCTGTAAGGCTAAACATAGAGCTTCGGTCTCATGGCCCAAGATGATTGTTCCAGCTTCTATCCTATATCAACATTACAGACAGTCAGAAGAAAGAGAAGAACAAAGGTATACTTTACCCACAGGCATAAATAGAAGATGCATATGCCACTACTGTCCAGATCACACTGGTCATAACTTACATTGACACACTTATCCACAAAGGAAGCTTGGAAAAGTAGCTATTACTTGGATAACCAAATCTATAGGGTTTTTTTTTTTTTTTTTTTTTTTTTTTTTTGGTATTGGGAATTGAACTTAGGGGCATTCTACCTCCGAGCTGTACCCTCAACCCTACTTTGTATTCTTTATTTTGAAACAGGGTTTCACTAAGTTGCAGAGGGCCTCACTAGGTAGCTGAGGCTGGCCGCGAACCCAGATCCTCCGGTCTCAGCCTCCCAAATGCTGGGATTACAAGTGTATGCCACCATGCCCAGCTCCTAAACCTATAGTTAAAATATATTATTATAGTAGAAGAAGTAGAGAATAGAATTTTAAGGAAACATATCAAATTTTGCCAAGGATAAAGCATCGAAGTTTCCTGAAAACTACATTTTCTGCTATATTAATTCTTCTTAGAATTGGTAAAAGTTAGTTGAAGCATTTAAGTGCATTTAAACTGTTGAATGTAGTTATGTTTTTTCCTGACTTTATAGTTAAGTAGATGAATAAATATCTTGTATGCATGCGTGTGTGTGTGTGTGTGTGTGTGTGTGCATGGACACATGCTTTGTTAAATAAATTTAAATCAAGCTTTTGTCGTTGTGGTCCAAAGAGTCCTGAGTAATACAATGCTGCCAAGGACAAGGGGAAAATGATTCTTAGTTATCAAGCATGGATTAAAAGAAGGCCTCCACTGCTTCTTGTATAACATAGGATAAGTATAATTTTTATTTCTCAGATGAGAAGACAAGTACAGAGGGTGTATGCAGCTTGCCAAGAAATGGTGCCACTGGGAAACTAAATGCTGTCATAATTTGTCTGGCTTCATTGAAAGAAATCAGCACAGAGGAATAACTCTATTCTAAACTTCTGTAAATGAATTGATTAATTCACACTTCACCAGCATTTTTTAGCTCAGTAATTTCTTCCACAAAAGTGACTAACATATCCCACATCTATTTCTTTTTTTGGGAAAAAATTGAAAGCAATAATTTATTTGACATACTATTCCATTTATTTTAACTTTTTAATACTTTTATTGATGCATTATAATTATCCATCTTCATGAGGTTCAAATATTTGCATAAACTTTATTAGTTGAATATCCCTAAACTGAAAATCCAAAATCCCAAATTCTCTCAGTTGGGGAGAAGGCTGAAAAGGCTTCTGCTTCTCCATCGACCAACATCCTTTTTTATTGAGGATTTAAACAAAGCATTTCTAAAAATGATTAAATGGCAGGGAAGTTTTTAGTTAAGTTTAGGGCGAGGAAGCCATGAATTAGATTTAGAGGGAGTCAGTCAGGGGCCAGGTTTAGGGAGAGGCAATCACTAGCTAGGTCTAGGAAGAGGCAAGTTAAACATTTTTGGGAGAATAGGAGGTCATCAAAATCCACCTTGCTTAAGGGTTCCATCTGGTCTGAGGAAGCTGGTCTGCTTGGGGACAATTTCCACTCAGCATGTACTGTGTACCTAGCTGAACTGGTCCAAAATGGTGACCTCATCACGTAGACTAAGATGGCTCCCAATAAACTTCTCAGGTGACAGACAACTTGTAGATAAATCAGGACTGCATCTTAATCTGACTTCCAGGTGGCTTTGCTATTATTACTACCACTGATGTCATTCTCCTCTTCCTCATCCTTCTCATCTGTCATCATCATCATCATCACCACCATCTACTGTCTACAAGGATTCAGCCCTACAATCCCTCCCACATCACCATCGACCTCATCACATTAGCAGCACCCTCAGCACCACTGCTCTGACCACCACTACGGTTTTACCACCAGTCCTACTGCTTCCAATGGCAGCACCAGAATAAAGACTTGATGAGAATATAATTGATAAAGGCTTAAGTATTTGTTTTATTCCATGTAACGGTTAACACTCAACATAGAATGGCCAATACAAGCAAACAAAAAAAGCACTCTATATTTTATATTATTAATTTTTCTTCTTGTATTTCAGAATATGTTGTACATACTATTCAGTTAATTCTCTAGTATATGAATATTATGGGGACAGATACCTTATTTTTAGCTGTTTTATTAAGAAAATATGAACCTAACATTCTCACTGGCATTCATTCATTATAGAAAGCAGCATTTGGTGCTAGGCTCTAACCTTGATTTGGAAATGCAGTGATATTCAGGGATACAGGGACAGTGTGTAACGAGCAAGCAGTTGAACTGTGGTAAGTACAAGGAGAGGAGAAGGACAGGGGCAAAGGAAAGGCAAAGAAGAGGCACCTCACATTATTAGGAGGGGGATGCAAATGTGCTCTGAAGGAAGTGGTATTTAAACTGAGACCTAAAACTGAGTAGGATGCAGCCAGGGAAATAGGGGAATAGAATGTCCCACAGCAAACAGTATGGAGGAAAGTCCAAGAGCCAGAGAGATGATGTCAACAACAGCAGGATTCACATCTAAGAGTTGGAAGCAAATGGTCAAGTTGGCCAAATTTTGGCAATTTGAACAGTCAATAATTAAAATGGTAATGACCAGGAGTGGAGGTGCACACCTATAATCCCAGTGCTTTGATGGCTGAGAGAGGAGGATCATAGGTTCAAAGCCAGCCTCAGCAACTTAGTGAGACTCTGAGCAATCTACTGAGACCCTGTTTCAAAATTTAAAAATAATAATAAAAAAAGGGCTAAGAGTGTAACTCAGTTGGAATGTTTCTGGATTCAGTCCCCTGTGCCACCAAAAAAATTAAAAAAAAAAGATAATGAATTATAAGCCATAAGTTTTTTTTTATTAATTTGGCTCCTATTGAGTTCAATTTTGTGCATTTTGATTTTTTGTTGTGTGTAGAACATAAAGGTGGAGATGTCCAATATGCTGTTGTATTTATAGGTCTGAAATGAGAATAGTTTACACTGAAGCCATGGCCTTGAGAACCATCAGCTGTATTGATGGCTCGGGAAGCCTTGAGAGCAGATGAGGTTGCTAAGAGTATGAGTAGGCAGCAGTGGAATGTATAAACAACATCAGCTATAACAGTAATAACAACAGCAAGAGCGAGGACTGAGTGTAACTTAAATTACAAAGGGAATACACATTTCTTATAGAAATTTTAAAAAAATCAAATAATGAAACTAGAAGCATTTAAGAGACGGCTTAAATGTTCCATAATTAGTCATGGGTACAGCCAAAATTTGCATTGTTTGGTGTTTATTCTTGTTTCTGCTGCTTATTCTGGTGTGTGTGTGTGTGTGTGTGTGTGTGTGTGTGTGTGTGTGTGTGTTGAATTTAGATCCTTAAAGGATTCCTAAAAGGACTTCTAGAGTTGGGCCTGGTGGTTCATGTCTGTAATCCCAGTACTTGGGAGGCTGAGACAGGAAGATCACAGGATCACAGGTTCAAGAAGTCTCAGGAACTTAGTGAGGCCTTCTGTAACTTGAGAACCTGTTTCAAAGTAAAAATAAAATAAGGCAGTGAGTATAGCTCAGAGGTAGAATGCCCCTGGGGAGTTTAATCTCCAGTATCACACACACAAGAAAAGATACCTGAAAGAAGGAAATCTGCTTGTAATGTTTTTGAGTTTGTCCAAATTGAGTCTAAAGTCATAACAAAGAATCTGATATTAAAATGTCCAGAATTTAAACCAAATATCAACAACAGCAGAACTCACATCTAAGAGCTGAAAGAAAATACTTCCAGTCTGTCAGCTGAAACAGTATCTTTTACGGCTTTTTATGGAACAGTGGCAGTCCCTTGCACTCTGAATCTGCATTTAACAATGTCCAGGAAACACTGGGAATGAGGGGTTATATGTTTATTGAAAATTTCCTCTAAAGTAGCTCCCACCCCAACACACACACACACACACACACACACACACACACACACACACACACACACCATTCACTTGGTAATTAAATTTTGTGCCTGCATTTATTTCCCCCTAAGAAGGGAGTATTGTGAACAAATTATGTCATGTAGGATTGAGAAACGTGAAGTTTGGAGGGAGTAAGTTCAGAGTACATGCGTGATAAAGCGCTCCTACAGAAATTAAGTGTCGGTTAGGGTGAAAAAGGAATTGCCAGAACATGTGCTTTTAGTCATGTGACCAAACCTACAACATTTTAGAAAGAGAAACACAGTGGATTATTGAAGGAATCCACAGAACCCCTGGGCAGGTTGTCATTGCTAGAGAAGCTGAAGGACCAGTGTGGCAGAGGCAAGGTTGGGTGGAATCAGCTTTGCAGTTCCAACCTCCTGGGATTGTGCCAGGATCTACGACAGTGGCGGGTCCTTGGTTCTTCCTTATGATTCCACCATTGAAAGTGCTTTCTGAGCCACCCACAGTGGTGCACGCTCGAAATCCCAGTACTTGGGAGGCTGAGACAGGAGGATTGCAGGATCCTGGCTAGCTCAGCAACTTAGCAAGGTCCTCTGCAACTTAATGAGACCCTGTTTTAAAATAAAAGGATAAGATAGGGCTGGGGGTGTAGCTTAGTGGTAGAATGCCCCTGGGTTCAATCCCCAGTACTACACACACACACACACACACACACACACACACACACACACACGCTTTCCAATATATTTATAATTAGAGATTACATTTGTTGAGTATTTAGCATGCACCTAAAACAGTTGCAAATGCTTAACATGTATTAAATATCTTTAAAACAAACTTATACATTATACATTATTATAAGTTTCATTTCTCAGATGAGAAGATAGGTACAGAGAGTATATGTAGCTTGCCAAGAAATGATGCCACTGGGCAACTAACTGCTGTCACGGTTTGTCTGGCTTCTTTGAAGGAAATCAGCATAAAGGAATTAACTCTATTCTAAACTTCTGTAAATGAATTGATTAATTTACACTTCAGCAGCATTTTTTTAGGCTCAATAAATTTTTCCACAAAAGTGACTAACATATCCCACATCTATTTCTTTTTTTTAGGAAAAAAACTAAAAACAATAATTTATTTATTTGACATATTGCTCCATTTATTTTAACTTCTAATGCTTTTATTGATGCATTATAATTATCTGTCATAGTGAGGTTCAGATATTTGCATAAACTTTATTAGTTGAATATCTTTAACCTGAAAATCCCAAATCTCAAATTCTTCAAAATTCAAAACTTCTTGGGTATTATGTCAGGGATCAGAAAGTTTTTGATTTTGAAGCATTTAGGATTGCATATTTTTGGATTAGGAATGCTCAATCTGTATCTAATTATTACAAAGTTGGCTTTAAAATTTTAATAAATTGAGCCGGGCGTGGTGGCGCACGCTTGTAATCCCAGCATTCGGGAGGCTGAGACCAGAGGATCCGGGTTCGCGGCCAGCCTCAGCTACCTAGTGAGGCACTCCGCAACTTAGTGAGACTCGGTTTCAAAATAAAGAATAAAAAAATGGGGCTAGGGGTATAGCTCGGAGGTAGAATGCCCCTGAGTTCAATCCCCAGTACCGCCAAAAAAAAAAAAAAAAAAAAATTTTAATAAATTGTATAAAAATCTAAAATAACATCAAATTTGTTGCAAAATATTTTTAAAAATATTTTAAGAGACTGCCTTAATTGCACAGGCAGGATATATCTCAGAGATTCTTCATTATCTATGGAACTTATAAAATAATCTAGTATTCATAGGATTATTCTTAATTTCATTAAGGGCACTGATAATACCATTCATTAATTAAATTGCATGTAACCCATAGCCCAGGCTCCATTTATTGCACAATATATACCATTGGAAAATGTGCTATTTTCCAAGAATTAATTATTAAGGCTTTCAAACCTAAGTTACTATGTATGCATTGTATATAATTTTGAACTTAAGCATTAATTCTTTTGCATTTCTTACAGATCTTACATAATGAATAATGAAATTTTATTATCAAGCAGAACGAATTCATCTATTGTAATCAAAATTTGTTTAACTATGGTTCATTACTCAGCTGGTTTTCTACATCTTTTTCAATGTTGTTGATTTTTCCTGAAATGAATCATGGCTTACTGAAGAAAATATTTCATTTGGTTTTAATTAATTTACTTATAAACCCTTTCTCACATAATAAGCTCACAATTAATATTAATTTTACTTCTATGTTATGGGAAACGTCATATTTTGTAATAATTTGGTCCCTCTGTAAGCAACAATAATTTAAAGGTTTTAAAATCAACCCATTGAGGCATGATTTTCAGTTTTACTCTGTAACTCTCAGTAATGTGATACACATTTGTCAACTTTATCTTTTATAACCTTCCTGTCAGTGTTCCTCCACTCTCCCTTCCTGATTCTCTCCCTCCCATTTTTCTTTCATTCTTTCCTGCCTTTCTTCTTCCCTAGCTCTTTGTATAGATGTGTCCTGTTTTATTTAACAGTGGTCACGTAAGTTTACTCTTTTAATGCACAAAGTTAATTAAAAAAAAAAAAAAAACGCTTTTGTAAACTCTCTGCAAGGGTGCATGTGCACACGCGCATGCGCCCACATCAAATGAATAGAATTGTTGGAACAAAGGACATGGCTGTTTGTTTACATCAGGTTGGAAGAACTAAAACAGTGCTTTTATTGTTGGACAGACTTTAGCTCTTATATTTTCCTCCATCCTTCATTCTTGGTAGAATCTTAAAATACCACTTTATTTTCATTATACAAATGATAAATGAATTGACATTTGATAAAAAAGCTACCTGGAAAAAATTGCTTTGTGATCTCTTGCCACTCTTGTGGGAGGCATTCATACCTATCCACATATGTAGAATTTTTTTCTTTTTATGTAATGTAGATTGTACTATTTGTTTATGTAACTACGCATTTACCTCTGATGGACATTTGGCTGTTTTTAGTTTTAGACTATTATGAGCAAAGCTGTTAGGTACATTTGAATGTATGTTTTTAAAATTTTATTGTGGTACTGGGGATTGAACCCAGGGGCATTCTACCTCCAAGCTACATCCCCAGTCTTATTGTTTATTCTTTATTTTGAAACAGGGTCTCACTAAGTTGTGGAGGGCCTCACTAGGTAGCTGAGGCTGGCCGCAAACCTGGACCCACCAGTCTCAGCCTCCCAAGTACTGGGATTGCAAACGTGTGCTACCACGCCTGGCTTGTTTTTTTTGAAACATATAATTTTATTTTTTGGATAAAGACCAAAATGTAGTCAGGTATATGTTGTCTATGTGTATATGTATATGCACACTCATATATATGTTATATATATATACATAATATATAGTTTTGTGTATGTATATATTTGATTATTATATACCTTTGCCTGGCATATGTGTCTGTGAGTATGTCTATGTACATGCACATATGTGTGTATATATGTATGTATGAATATGCATGTTAAATGTGTATAAGTGTATCTTATATGTGGAATTGCTGGACATATGTTTAATTTTATAAAAAACTGATCAGCAATTCTCCAAAGTTATTGTATCATCTATTTCTTCTAGCATTTTATTGTCCTAATGTTGTCTTTCAAGAGTAGAAGCTATTAATTTATTAGTTTTTTTTTAATGGTCTCTAAAGTTAGTTTCTTTACTGAAGAATTTTTGCATAAGCTAAAGGTAAAGATTTTCTCCTATGGTTTTTTCTAGAAGTTCTGTATTTTTAGCTTTAACCTTTAGGCTTGAGATCATTTCACGTTCATTTCAGCATATATTGGGAGCTAAGTCAGAGCGTAATTGTTTTCCGTGTGGATATCCAACTTTTTAGCACTGTTATTTGGAAAAGACTATACTTTCTAATTGAATTATCTAAATACCTTTGTTAAAAATTAATTAACCAGCCAGATGTGGTGGCTCACATTTGTAATACCAGTACTTGGGAGGCTGAGACTAGAGGATCTGGGTTCCCGGCCAGCCTCAGCTACTTAGTGAGGCCCTCTGCAACTTAGTGAGACCCTATTTCAAGATAAAGGACAAAAAATAGTACTGGGGGTGTAGCTCGGAGGTAGAATGCCTCTGGGTTCAATCTCCAGTCCCCCCCCCCGGAAAAAATTAATTAACCAAACAAGTGTGGGTTTATTTCTGGGCTCTATTTAGTTCCATTGACCTGTATGTATATTCTTAGACTAATATCATGTCATCTTGCTTATTGTAGCTTTAAAATAATCCTTGAAGCCAGGTGATGCGAGCTCCCCAGATTTGTATTTTTTTTTTCAAAATGATTTTGGCTATCTTTGAGTTTTTACATTTTCATATAAATTTTGAATCAGTTGTCAACTTTAAAAAAGAACATCTGCAAAACTTGTGATTTTTCTCTGTATCATTGATTTTCAGAAATTTGATTATGATGTGCCTTGATTAGGCATACTATCTGTGTGTATGTCCATGTGTGTATGTATATGTACATTATGTGTGTATATGTATGTCTGTAAGCATGCATGTGCTGTGAGTATGAATGAGTGTATTTGTGTATGTGCTAGATACATGTAAGAGTGGGTGTATGTCTGTGGATGACTGTATATGTGTATGTGCAGATGTGTATGTATCTGAATATGTATGTACATATATACTTATGAGTGTGTATGTTTGTGTATGTATATGTAAGCATGAATATGTGAAAATGTTTATTTGTATGTGCATGTTTATATTTATATTTGTATATCAGGTACATGTGTGCATGCACCTTTATCCTGCTGTAGATTGCTTGTGTTCCTTGGATCTAGGATTTATACTTTCCATCATGTTGGATAAGTTTTTGACCATAGTATCTTCAAATATTTCTCCTGGCCATATCTCCAGGTACTACGGATTGAACCCAGGGGGCATTTTTTTTTTTTGAGCTACACCTCCAGCCCTTTTTATTTTATTGTTTTGAAACAGGGTCTGACTAAGTTGCTGAGGCTGACCTCAAAGCTGTGATCCTCCTGTCTCAGACTCCTAAGCATTGAGATTACAGATGTGTGCCACCATGCCTGGCCTAACTGCAAATTTTAAGACCATTCTGCTTTACCTCAGATGTCTCTGAGGTTCTGTTCATTTTTTTCAGCTTCACCCACACCTTCCATTATTAATTTAAGTGGCTTCTGTTGAAACTTATTAATGTATTTTTGTAGAATCAAGTCTCATATTAAGTCTGTCTGGAAAATTTCTTATTTCAGTTATGATTTTTGACTGTGGGTGTTTTACTCAAGTTTTGAGAAATCATCAGTCTCCTCATTATATTTATACTTTTCTTTAAATCCTTGAACATATTATAACAGTAGTTTAAAGGTCATTTCTGTGAAATTCATCATCTCTGATGTTTTCAGTCTGATTCTTTTCCTGATTTTTTTTTTTTTTGGTCTGGTTTAGGTAGCATTTTCCTGTCTTTTTTGTTTGTTTGTTTGTTTTTGCATTCACTTATTTTTTATCTAATAAGTAGTGATTGCGAATATTATGTTTTTGATAATCTGGGTTTTTGTGTCTACCTCTAAAGAATATTTGTTTTGTTGAAACAAGCAGCAAAATCAACTTAATTCTTTCAAGTCTTGTCTTTATATTCTGGGGTTAGTTTAGCCTTGCCAGTAAGCAATGACACTGCTATGGTCTCTGCTCAGTGTTCTAATATTCAACATGGTTTCTCCCATTGTGGCTCATTGTAGTTTGAATATCTCTTAGCCCTGTATGTCCTGAGCCCTTTGCCTGCCTTCTGTGGACTTTCCTTCCTTCCATAAGCAGCTTTTCACTCAGCCAAAGACTCAAGGAGACTCACAGTCAGGTAATTGATTGATGCTCCTTTTTCTGGGTTGCTTCCTCCTATCCAATGCTCTGCCCCACACATTCTGAAACCTCAGCCTTAAATCCTTGTCTTTCTGTTCCATTCAAATATCACCATGTTCTTTCTGGCAGGACCTCAAGGCTTAAAGTCCAGGTGTTTATGCTAATGACTTCCATGGTTTTCTTCTCCAGTGTTACTGCACTCTCTTGTCTTCTGTCCAAGATCTGAAGACATGGCCTCATATATTTTCAATATCTGTTTGTTTCACTGGAAGAGTCAGTCTAGAAGCAGTCACTCCATAATGGCTAGAAGGAGAGTGGTCAGCACATTTTATTTTGGTAAATCTGGCCAAATTTCCCTTCAAAGAGATTATACAAATTATTTCCGCCAACTCTCAGGTATTTATTTTTCTACCTTTTGTCAAACTAGAGTTTTATTCAGTGTTTTATATTTGTCCATTTAGGAGATCATAACAACACTTTATTGTTATTTTTATTTGTAGTTCTTCAATTATGAACTAGATTCAGCCTTTTTACATGTATTATCAGGCATTTGTATTTGTTTTTCTTTGCCTATTTACATCCCTTAGATAGTTTTCTATTATGTTATTCCTTTTTAATTGATTTGTTAGCCTTCTTTTCATGTTAATTCAACTATCCGTTCATGTAGCTACTCAAGAAATATTTATTGTGTATTGGCAATGTTCCAGCCCCTGTTCTCAGCACTGAGGATATAGTGGTGGTGAACTTTGTGCTGATGAAGTTTATGTTCTGAGGAGTACACGGAGAAAAGAATGAGTAAAGCACATATGATATATCATGTGGTGATAAGTATGAGAAACAATGAAGCACTGTATGGGAAATTCAAAACAATGGAAAGGTATTACGGGAGGTGGATTTTGTCATATATAATATCTTAAGAGAAAGATTCTTCTTGTATGTGGTCTTGGGGATTGAACCAGGAGTGTTCTACAATTCAGCTACATCCCCAGTTCTCTTCCATGTTTTTATTTTGAAACAGAGTCTCTGTAAGTTGCTGAGGCTGGCCTTGAATCTGTGATCTTTCTGTGTCAGCCTCCCAAATACTGATATTATAAGCCTATGCCACTAGATCTGGCTAAGAGAAAGAATCTTTGATAGGTGATGTTTAAGTGAAGACTCAGATGAGCAGAGGGAATGAGCCATGTGGATATCTAGAGGAAGAGCATCCTGGTTAGATGAAACTGGCTGGGCAAAGGCTGTGTGATGGATGAGCTCTGCTTGTTGGAATAATTACAAAGAGGCCTCAGTGGCTAAAAGGGAAAGAGAGGGGAGATGGGGTCCCAGTTGTGGATCATTGACATAGTTGGGGATTATGCAGGACTTGGCAGAACATTTTAAATGCATTATTAATTTATTCATCCGAGTAAGATGGGTAACTACTGGAGGATCATGTGCAGAAAACGAACAAAATTCACTGTCATTTACAAAGGATCCCTCTAGTAGCTCTGTGGAGAAGATATCATAAGAGAGCAAGAAGGAAGCAGGAAACAATAGCCAAGAGTCTCAACACACGATTGGATAACCTCAACACATCATTGCCACAGCTCTTTAATAGCTGGATCTTGAGCAAGGCTTGGTCCACTGGAGTCCTGTAAGGCAGACGATTCCAAAAGAAGGAATGAGTGGCATATCCCATTTTGCATTATGTTATATTCTGGAAATTTTGGGTGCTTTCACATTAATTATAAAGGAAAATTTCTTAGAAACAGAAGGAGGACAGATGGATTGTGATTTCTCAATATTAGCTGAAAAAGCAGTGCCTCGAGACAACCCATAAAAAATTCATTAACCACATAAAAACATTAGCCAGGAAATGGGCTTTGCAAGCTTAGTTACTAAACAGTCTTATGTTCCCTCTAAGTACACAGGTATAGAAACAAAACAAATAAGCCAAAGAGATTTAGGTCTTCCATTATATCTATGGGTAAAGAAGGCTTTAAGAAAGATAGTCTTTGCCTACTTCCACCTTGTCTCCCTGGAATTTCACAGGATACATTAACTCTCTAGCTGCCTGAGAAAAAGATAAGAACACTGTGTAAAGGAGCTAAACAAATAGCAAAGATTTAAACTATTAGATTTAGGCTCTTCATCATTAACCTTTAACACTGCTTTGTACTAAAAGAATCTTTATATACGTATTGAATTTTGTAACCTTACTGTTTTCTTAACCCCATTAAATGTCATGGGAAATGGCTTTTCTAGTTAAAGATGTACCTATTCAACCTTTAGAAAAATAAGTCTGTAAAAATTCCTGTTCTATATGCCTCACTGCAAAAAAGATAGTATAAAATAGTATAAAAACAGCTACTAACAAGCAACAAACAGATATACTTCAACACTGCGTGAGGTGTGAGCATATTCTCATTCCACACCTATCGGAGGACCCACGACCCCACTGCCTGGAGGACTGGACCTCAACAACCCAGTATTAATCATGCTGAGTTATAGTATTGCTTTTTTTATATACTAAAATCTCAGATGCATTTGGATCTTTTGGTTCTTTACTCTTGACTTGTCTTTTGTGTTGTTAATGTTAAGCTTTATTTTAAGATCTAGTAGATCTCTAAGGATTCATACAACCCAGTTTACCAGACAAGTCCTGTGTTATGCCTGTTGGAAATCAATTAGCACATGTTAGTTACTTAAATGCCTTTTCCCATAAAGTGTCCTAGTTTTAAGGATATTACATGCCACTATCTATGACCTCTTACTTTTCTTCTTTCATTCCTAGTTTCCAGAGGTCTTATATATTTATATTTTAAATCTATAGTTTATTTTCTATCAGCTATCTATTAAAGTCAAGTTTGTATTTTCATTTTCTTTAGGGATAAAATTGAGATTTATAGCCGGGCGTGGTGACTCACCAGTACTTGGGAGGCTGAGACAGGAGGATCCAGGTTCACGGCCAGCCTCAGCTACTTAGTGAGGCCCTCTGCAACTTAGTGAGACCCTGTTTCAAAATAAGAAATAAAAAATAGGACTTGGGGGTGCAGCTCAGAGATAGAATGCCCCTGGGTTTCATCCCCAGTACCACACACACACACAAAAAGAGAGATTTATAATTTATTTTTGCATAATTAACATTTTTGTAATATGTGACTTTTCTAACAACAGTTTCATGTTATTAAGTATTAAAGTATTTTTTCCTTCAGTATATTTAAAATTTATCTTTATATAGTTTTACACAATTTTCATGTTTATATCTAGTAATTTAACACAATGCTTTTTAAGGAATTTTTCAAACACACAAAAATAAAGAACATAAGATAGCAGCCCTGTATGGCCATTACTAACTTCAACTAATGTAAATATGTACCTAATTTTCTAGACATTTAAATATTTTTCTTGCTATTGTTCAAATATTGTCTTCTTATTATATTTTCTATATGATTACTATTCACATACTACTGTAAATGTGACATCACAAATCTGCATCTAGTATTTTTCTTTTTTTTTTGCGGCACTGGGGATTGAACTCAGGGGCATTCTCCTCTGAGCTATACCCTCAGCCCTATTTTTTATTCTTTATTTTGAAACAGGGTCTCACTTAAGTTGTGGAGGGCCTCACTAGGTAACTGAGGCTGGCCGCGAACCCGGATCGTCAGGTCTCAGCCTCCCAAATGCTGGGATTACAAGCGTGCGCCACCACGCCCCGCTTTGCATATAGTATTTTTCTAAAATATGTATTCTTATAAGATTATCAAGTAAAAACTCCTGTCAATTGCAAATTATAATTTCATTTTCCTTCTCACATTACTTATCCCAGTTATTTGGCATTCTTATCTTACATTAATTTATCTCTAATTAACTAGCAAAGATTTAAAATAGTATTATAATAAATATCTTTATAACATTATCACAGATTAAAAGAAATATGCTGATGGAAACTTCATACTTTGCCTCCTTAAAAAACAGAAATTGTTTTGCTGAAGTTATTGGCCAACATTTGATAGAGAGATTTTGTAGATATTAATAGTTTCAATACATAAATGCAACATCTACTTATTGCACTAATGTTGAAAAATATAGAAAACTATAAGAAAAAACATAATAACTGCAAATTTCAGCATCAAAATATATTTCAATTTTCATATTTCTCTTCATTAGTTGCTCACTCATGAATTTAAAATTTTATATATAGGTTTTTAATATGTGATAATTTGAATTCAGATTTTGTACCCTTAACTTTACAAGTAGTTTTATTTATTTTAGGAGATTTTCATAATCTTCATTTTTAATGAATGCATAGTATTCCATTGGCTATCTTTGTTATTCTGTGGCAGATTATAGCTCCTGGGCTATGCTAGATTCTGGGGGAAGAACTACACTCAGTTGCTGTGTGTGCATCTGGGCCAGAAAGGCAAACTGCAGCAAATCTCAAATCACTGGATAGACTTTGACCTCTACATCACATTCTTTGTCTTGACTTACTGTCAAATTCACTATTCTACTTTGAACTTTCTACTGGGAATTGAACCTAGGAGCATTCTAGCTTCCAGTTACATCCTTAGCCCTTTTTATTTTGGAACAGAGTTCTCACTAAGTTGCTGAAGTCTCTCTAAGTTGCTGAGCCTGGCCTTGGACCTGTGATCCTTTTATCTTTCACAGTACTGGGATTACAGGCTTGTTCCACTGTGACTGGCCCTAGATTGATTATTTGTAATGCTTCCCTAGTACTACATAGAGGTGGACACAGTAGGCTGTACCTGAATGTATCGTAGGAGTAAGAATATCCCCTCCCAAGCTGGCAAAGACAACCCAGAGCCTGAGTTGTACCAGAGTCAACAAAAACCCCATCTTCATCATGTTTTTAACTACAGCAGAAAGGTGAATGGATGCGTACTGTTGATTATGTTATGATCCAACCTTTTATGTTCTACTGGATCACACACAAAGGTGGCAGAACAAAGCAATCCATTCCTTTGAATTTCTATTTTTTTCTCATTGATGTAATATTGAACATTAGGACCAGAGATTAAAAAAAATAAAGGATTTTTTTTTTCAGTGCTTGAAATTGGATCGAGGAGTTTTGCACATGCTAATCAAATATTCTACCACTGAACCACATCTCAAAAGGAAGATATTTTTGTTTCATATTTTATGTGATCAGACTACCAATATAAGCTGGGCATGGTGGCACACGCTTGTAATCCCAGCATTTGGGAAGCTGAGACCAGAGGATCTGGGTTCGCAGCCAGCCTCAGCTACCTAGTGAGGCACTCCGCAACTTAGTGAGACCCTGTTTCAAAATAAAGAACAAAAAATAGGGCTGTGGGTATAGCAGGGAGGTAGAATGTCCCTGAGTTCAATCCCCAGTACTGCAAAAAAAAAAAAAAAAAAAAAAAGAGTACCAATATAATTTTGTATATGGATCTTTGTACACAAATTTGATTATTTCCCCAGTATAAATTCTTAGAACTCATAGGGCTAAATCCAAATATATATTTAATTTCATTATGACACGTATTGCCATACTGATTTTTAAGAAAGTAAATGCCTTCCATTTACATTATTATCAGCAGTGTTTGAGGATCCCTCTTGACTCACTTCCCAGTCTACATCATAGGTGCTATCAATTTTTTTTAACTTTGTGCCTCTGATCAGCAAGATACCACTATTGTTTAAATGTGCATCTTTTAAATTATATTTTAAAATCAAATTAAACCAAATCAGTACTCTGAGGATAGAGTCTAGCAATAAGTGTTTTAATAAGTGCTCCAGATGGCTGATACAGCAGGGTGTGAGAACCCCTGCTGTTGAAGGTGGAATGTGAATACTCATTCCTCGGCCTGTCCTAATGATAGAAATGGCCAGCAGCGCAGTTCTGGCTAAGGAAAATCAAGTGACCTTAGCTGGTAAGATTCTTGGGAAAGATTTTTCAGTCTTAAATAAATACATAAATAAAAATTGCAGCTGGGATGGCCCTTTGCTCTTCTCCTCCTTTCATTCTGTGATATGTTTGAAATTCCTGGAAATGTAGCAGGTACTTTGCAACCATGTGGTAATACACCTAAAAGGAAAAAAAAAAAAAAAAAAAAGCCAACATACTGGGGAGCACAAGGTGGGAAAAAAGAATCTGAGGTACCTGATGCTTTGCTGAGCAGCTGAACGCGTTAGAAGTAATTAATACTTCTTTTTCTTTTCCTCCACAAATTTTCTACAATAAAATACATATGATGGTTTTAATATGGGAAAGTTTAAAAATATAAATGTCCTTCTATTTACAGCCATATACTTTCGTACCCTCAAGGAATACTCTTGCTACCACATATTTAGACTTATTCAATAGGATAGACAGCTTTTTATTTAAATGTTAATTACAAAAGTAAGTGGGAACTGGAGTAAGGCAACAAACTGGTACAGGCTATACTTTTCAGGAAAGAGGGGTCAGGAATGTGCTATCAGTTTCGATAACCAGGGGTTATTTCACAGTCATTCAGGGAAAGTAAATAAGGCTGCCCCAGCCACCTGGGTATTCAAACTGAGACCATAGCATTAAGTTGGACAGGGGTGACATAGAAAAAAAGTGTCTCACCTGCAAAGGTAGATAACAAGAAAATATGACCATTACAGCTGATACTCTGGAAGGAAAGAAAAATCTCTCTTGACAGTACTTCTCTATGACTCATCCGCAAATGGGCTAGGTGTTTTAATTTCCTGTATGATCTTTAAATTAACATAAAAAATGGTCCCAAGCTACTTACACATTTAGAGCACCTGGCTAAAGCAAAAACAAAACTTCCCTGGAGGGATATACCTTCAACCCAGATGGTACTTCGATAGATAAAGTCTCATAGAAGATGAGGTCACAATCTGAAATTGTAATGAACACAAGAATCCAATTTACTACAAAATCACAGATGTCACACAGAACAGAATTTAACTCCTCAGAACGTCAAACTCCTTACTCAGAAGATAGAGGACATAAATATTTGCTTAAATAATGAAAGAAATAAAAAAAAAAATCTATGGCTTGGAATTGCTGGTGACAGGAGACAGGAGAAGGAGTAAATACTGGATATGTTTTGAATGTGGAATTGGCAGGATTTGCTAATGAGTTGGATATGAGGTGTGAGAAAAAAGAGATTATTAGAGATGAAAATGATGTAATGATTTCTTCATTAGAAAGACACAAATATTCCATACTCATATATACTTTCAGAGACTCTACATATAGGATAAATTGACAGAATCAGATCATACAATATCCAAATTTTAATGTCATCAAAGCTATAACTGCATTTAAATTTTTGCTGAAAATGTAGACTAGGACCTGACTTACTGCTGAGATCTTCCATATTAATATAGAGAGCAATGGTTTTTGTATAGTTTTAAAACTATGAATATAATTAACTGTATTATAAAAAAGAACACTTTTACGCATGATGTGTCATGTCAGTTTTAGTCTTCTCATCAATACAAGCCTTTCTCATATGTCCCATCAGAACCACTCAGGCATTCCAAGCACCCGGGCCCCTGAGTTTGGAATGCCCTTCTCCCTTTATCTTCCTAGAAGATCTCCACCTTTTATTCACCTCCTGTCCTTTCCTCTCATTGTGGTCTTTGGCTTCTTCTTTCATCTTTTCTCTACAAAATGTCTATGACTTATTATATATTTCATGTATAGAATTGCATTGTGATTATTTTTGTATACCTAAACATTTTGAGGGCAAATACTATATGTTAATCAGCACCGGCATAGTGCCTGACAGCGAGTATGTGCTCACTAAATAGCTACTAAGTACAAGCCAAGGGAAATCATGCAATCCCTCTGCCTTCTTTGTTCATCCATAAAGTATGTGATCTCTAAAATCGCCTTCTACTTTAGTGATGAATAAGTGTCATTCTATGTAGTCACTAATATTATTATCTTGGGTATTGTCAGAGAAAGGTTTAAGGTAGCATAAGGAGAGAAGGTAAAGAGATAAAGGCCAATATATTTATAGGGTTTAAATTTTAAGTGTAGATAATGTCTATGGAATTAAAAAAAAAAACGAACAGGAGAGAGGTAGACAGAGAGATGGGACACATTTATAGTTACAAGAAGCAAAGTCAATTCATGAAATATTTAGATAAGTATCTATATAAAAAGAAGCCTGGACACAGTGGCAGAAAAGCCAAAGGAAGAAACAAGTGGGTGGCACTGAGAGAAAGGCCAACATTGTAAGAGAAACCAAACAGTTAAGGAGACAAGGCACAAGAGGATTATATACCTGTCTGTAAGCTAATAAAAAACTACGTTTTTGTAGTGGGCCACAGTGGATGCTGTAAGATCTAAATGAGGGTTAAATATGTGGGGAAGACTGTAGTACTGTAGAATGCTTAAAAAAGAAAAACTAATTTTGGAAAACCCTTTTAAACCCAGTACTTGGGAGATTGAGATAGGAGGATCACAGGTTCGTGGCCAGCGTCAGCTACTTAGTGAGGCCCTCCACAACTTAGTGAGACCCTGTTTCCAAATAAAGAATAAATAATAGGGCTGGGGATGTAGCTTGGAGGTAAAATGCCCTTCGGTTCAATCCCCAGTACCACAAAATAAAACAAAACATTTATTTTTTAAAGCCAACACTTTCAAAATCTTTATCCAAAGAGAAAAATGGCTTTTAAGATAAAATGTATATATATTTTATCAGAAATTCTCTATCTACATGACTTTATATGTTTACTTTCTGTTTTCTCAAGATAAGTCTTCATTCTCTGGAGAGAAGTGTAAACCCAATAAATGTCATTTTCTTTCAAAAGTACCAACTCTTCTTTCAGGACACACTCACTAATTTTATATGCCCTACTCTAAACACTAAATTCTGATGGTTTCATCCTATCACAATGAAAGTCAGGGTGGGCTTAAGGAAAAAAAAAGTGAAACTTTCAGAATGAACATTTGCTATTGATTATGAGAATGTGTCAGATTTGTGTGTGGGGAAGAAGGGAGAGGGACTGGTGGGTAGTTGCATGATCTATTAATAAGAAACAGTTTAACACAGCAGATCACTAAAGCATGGCTAATTCTGAAGCCAAAAGCCACACATTCTTAACTTTCCCCCTAACTTCAGAACCAGTCTCCACACACTCAGTACAGGAACTAGAACATTATTCTTTGAAAGCAAAGCCGGTGTTTAGAAAATCTGAAATTGAGCTCACAGTACAGCATATAGAAGTCATACAGGATGTTATTTTAAACTGTAACACAGAAATGTCAGTTCATTTTATATCTTTATTTGTTACATGTGGGCTTGGAGAAAGCATTTATGTATATTTTTTGCTTTACATAGACTCTGGGATAGGGTATTTTCAAATATCACTGAAGTTTCAGGCCCATCAAAGGAACTTCTGTTCTTTACCGAACACTTTTGGAATTTAGAAAAAAGAACATACAATGATTTCCCCCATCCCTTCCCCTGAAATAACATATATTTAAAATATCACCCAGGAGTCATTCAGAAAAGATGTCTAACTGGGAAAATCGCGTAACTCAACTGAAATGGATATGTAATGTAAACATCTAATTCATGTTCTATCAACATGCCCCTTTTCCACTCCATGTAAATAGAAGATTTGAACATACAATTGGATCTGAAGAAAGAACTGTGTAATATACAGAAATGATGAACATCACAGTTAATTGATAGCATTTGATTAATTAGCTTATGTTATCCTTTAAACCTAGGGTCCAAATAACTCCTGTGCACCACACCCTACATTTACATTTCTCTTTTTACTTCATTACCAGTTTTATTAGACTACCTCCAAAATATTAAATCAGATGCCCACATGATGACCTTGAACTTATTAGCTGCTATAAAAGAAAAAAAAATGTGGAGTTTTAAATCAATAGCACACACTTTCTTGTTCACAATAGTCTGGAGATTATATATCTCTGTTTTGAATAAAATACATAGAAAAGAGTAAGAAAATTAGTTGCAATTTTTATGTTTTCATACAGATAAATAAGCAGAAAATTCTTTGGGGTATAACAATAAAATAAAGCAACCCTTGGTAACTGTCTTAGGATTTGTTTCCAAAGGGAAACAGAAAAAGCCAAGATATTTTTCTGCAACAAGAAAATAAAGAGAAAAATATGGAGTGAGAAAGGACTTTAATTTTGTCACTTAAAAAATTAGAAAGTCTGTAAGCTAGTCCTCTACAGCTGTATGCTATACCTATATATAATATCTTAGATGGTTTATGTTGTATAACAAAAATCCTCAGACAGGGTTATTTTTTAAAGACCATAAATTTATTCCTTACAGTTTTGAAGGCTGGAAAGTACAAAGTCAAGGTGTCAACCAGTTTAGCATCTAGGGATGGATCCCATCTCTCCATTCAAGATGGTGCCTTATTGCTGCATCCTACAGAGATGACAGACAAGGTGTTCTCACAAAGTAGAAGGGACAGAAGGAGATAAATAGCCTAAGCTAGTTCTCATCAGCCCTTTCATAAGCCACTAATCCATTCATGGTGGCAGGTAAATCATTTCCCAAAAGGCCCCACCTCTTAATACCACCACAACGGAGATTAAATTTGAACACATGAATTTTAGGAGACATGCAGACCACAGTAGGAAAAAAAACAAAAAACAAAACAAAACAAAACAAAAAACCCTCTCATCTAGAAAAGGAACCACCAAGGGATGGGGATGATTTTGCACCTTAGCTGAGGCCATAGTACATGAACAAACAGAACAGCACATTGGAAATAATATCCTACAACTCTGTCCACTCCACTCTCACTGAAGGGAAACACCTGTCATTACAGGTGTTTCCAAATGATCTATGAGATATTTAGAATGTTATGTAATTTAAAACTTCATTACCTTCAAGAAAAGATTTTGAGAGGATCACATCTCTTTTTTTAAAAAAAACTAGAAAGCAAGCAGAAATCAAGTATTTAATATGAAGAAATTTTTACAACTAAATGCACTCCAAAAATTAAAGCATTCCTCCTTATGAATGGTCATATTGATTTAAAAAAAATAAGCAAAGGTAAAGGTATTGAACACGCTTTATTTTTTAAAAAATTATTTATTCTAGGCTGCTTAGATAGAAAGGGGTACTATATACTCAGCATTCGCATGTTGTAAAAAGTACAGGGTAATTACACAGCAATCAAGAACAGTTATGGTGACAGTAATGAAATTCATTGCATGTTTTCATATTTGTTTTTTGTTTTATTTATATCCAATTATCATCCTTAATGAAGTGGGTGATATTTTATTATAACTTAAGCAATAGTAGTCCCTACAAATCCACTCTCAAGAATAACTTTCTTTCTGTTATGAAAGAACTCTTAAGAGTCACCCAGATTATGTGGAAACTGGCAGAACAGACGGCCTCACCACACATTTATGATCTCCAACCTCAGCTGGACCCCGTGCCATCGCTTTGGCTCATTGGCTGTGTGGCCCATAATCCAGTGGTTAAGTTTGCAGACTCCTGAACCACACTCCACACTGCCTGCATTCTTTTCTTCTTTCCTTTCTTTTCTTTTTTCTCTCTTCCTTCTCTTCTCTTCTCTTCTCTTCTCTTCTCTTCTCTTCTCTTCTCTTCTCTTCTCTTCTCTTCTCTCCTCTCCTCTCCTCTCCTCTCCTCTCTTCTTCTCTCCTCTCCTCTTCTCTTCTCTTCCTTTCTCCTTTCCCTTCCCTTCCCTTCCCTTCCCTTCCCTTCTCTTTCTTTTCCTTTTTTTTCCCTGTGGTACTGGGGATTCAACACAGGAGCATTCTACCTTCAAGCTATACTTCCAGCCCCTTTTAAAATTTTTGTTTAGAGGGTCTTACTACATTACTGAGAATTTTGCTATGTTGGTGAGACTCATCTCTAACTGTGATTCTCTTGTCTCAGCTTCCTAAATACTGGAATTACAGGCCTACAATACCAGACCTGGCTTTTTCTCCTCTCCTCTCCTCTCCTCTCCTCTCCTACCCTCCCCTACCCTCTTCTCTTTTCCTCCCTCCCTCCCTTTCTCTTTCTCTTCTTTCCTACTGGAGATTGAACCCAGGAGTGTTCTCCTACTGAGATACATTTCCAACCCCCATTTTTTTTTTAAACAGTTTCTCACTAAGTTGTGGAGGCTAGCCTCAAAACTGTAATCCTTCTGTCTTGGCCTCTCAAGTACTGGGATCATAGGTGTGTGCAAACAAGGCCTACATACACTGTCTGGATTTCAGTTTTGATTCTGTCACTCCCCAGCAGTGGCACTTTAAGAAAGCCAACTAGCTTTATACCTTCTAAATTCCCACAATATGTTTGGTAAAATTCTCTAATTCTTACAGCTGATCACAGTTAATAAAATCATGCATTTGAAGTAATCTCTAATGTCCAATAACCATTTGATATTAGCATTTTTATTTCCATTCATGTCTTTTCCAAGTGTTTCCATTCTCCCAAGACCTAATATTAACCTTGCCCATCTTTTCCTTAACTGATAATCTCCACATCCAATTTACCAAGATTATTGAATATCTTGGGTATTATCTACCTTGACTTCCTATGTATTAATTAGCATGCATATATGTGTCTGCATATATATATGCAATATATATATTTACATATATAAAACACCTTTGCTTACAGATTATATACATAATATGTATAAATATATACCTATACACTAAAACACCTTGATTTACAGATTATATATTGTATATAATATATAATATAAAAATATAAAGCACCTTGACTTATAGGTTTTATATTATTATATAATTATATAATATGTAATCTGTGATTATATAATATGTAATTTGTAAGTCAAGGTGTTTTAGAGTATTGGTGTTTATATATCTGTAATGCACCTTTACTTATAGTTTTCTAGGCTTAGAGGTAGGAATCTCTCCTATTGTGGGCCTGCTCATTCAAATTCTTAAAGTCATCTAATCCCTTTCATCTCTGTTCCATTTGTCCTACTTAGACTGGACATTTCAAGTTATTTTTGGTCAAGTTGCTCTTTGTGTAAATCCTTTCAGTGGAACCTTTTGTTCTTAGAATACGGTGCTAATTCCCCACCATGGCCTGTGTGCTCAGGGCCCTGTTGATGTCCTCATTGGCATGTGCCAACACACTTTACCTCTTTCACTCTGTGGCCCTGGGAGGAGCTCTTTTCCAGTGGCACCGACTGAACAAGCTCCTTCCCACTACAGGGCTTTGCACACGAGGGGCCCTTGCTTAGGTGTCCTTCCTGCTGGCCTAGCCTGATGCTGTCCATTTTATTCCAATCACAACATTACTTCATCGAGGAACTCTTCTCTGACATTACAGAGTTGCTGATCATTACTTCTTCTTAAAGCATCTTGATATTTCTCTACCCTTGCTAAAGTGTTTTGAAGTTTCTCATGATTATTATCTAAATTTCAGATTTAATATGTACTTGTTCAATTCTTTAATATCTTAACTGAATCAATAAAGTGTAAGTTTATGCCTTCACGCTCACCTTTGTATTTCTCATACTAAGTGACTAATCAATTAATTTTTAGATAAAAAATTAATAAAAACTTCTACCATCACTAAAATTTTTGATGTTAGAAAAATTCCCTGACTTTATGATTCTTTATGATATTAAATTTCAAAGCTTTGCACTCTATGTTGCTAGCAGAGAAATTGACTAGGAATTTCAACAATCTCCCTACCTTCTCCCCAAAATTCGTCTGTGGATCACTGTGATTTTATAATGAAATGCCTTATTAATATATTCAGTTATTTGTAATCATAATTTGGGGTTTGAGAGATAATACTTAGGCAGGTTAATCACTCTTTGACTTGTTTTCTAAATTTTAAATGTGAAGATTGATTATGCATCTATAGTCTTTAAGGGCATTATTCTTGGTATATAGTAACTTTGAGTCTTTACTACAATGTATAATTACATTGCACTATTAAAAGTATGAAAAACAATCTTATATTGATTTAAGGTAATCTAAGTGAAAATTTAAATAGCAGATATACAAATTGGTAATAAAGAAAGGAGATGTAAAATAATGTATAGTTGTATAAAATATTGAACTAAAGAATTAATGTTAAAAGAGAACTTGAATCTATAGTTATAAATAGTTAATTTTAGTATTACGTCTACTGTCTACTGTTTGTTTTCACTTGTGCAAAAATATCCATTTCTGTACAAAATTAAAAAATATAACAACTCCAGACAAAGAACATTTGAAGACTATTCCATAAATTCTGGAGTTTGAGTAGTCATTTAAATAGGTCCACTGAAGTACAGTCATGTCAAGGATGACATGTTTTAATGCCACCACTTTGGGGATCTGATGCTGACAATGAAAATACATGGGGAATAGCAAATAAACTTATCTCCTCTAGTCTGGGGAATTTAGAGTTGCCTTCGGGAAACAGCACCTAATTTATGACTAGTATTTGGAGGAGAGCTAGTCTGTCAAAATAAATGTATTTTTCCTCTTTTCTTGAGAGGAAGCAAGCTGTTTTGTGGAGTTCCTTGGAATCCTTCAACACAGCAGGAAGCAATGTCTTTCCACTATTAATAGCATGCTTTAATTCTGTAGGCTAAACAGGCCAAATGTGTGTAGATGTATAGATAAAGCTGAGAAACTTCACAGAATGTTGGATATTGAACGCTTTAGGTATAATCCTTCTCTACAGCTTACGGTACCCATACTCAGTTTTTCGAGCCTCTTTCTTCTACCAACTGGTGCTTGATTTCAGTCCTCCACATATTCTGGAAATTAGGAAGGTTAAATACAGTGAGGAGGAGAAGAGGGGATTGGTACTGTGATCATAGGCTTCCCACAGAAGCCTGGGTATTTACTTTGTTCCTTAAAAAAGAGGGAACAAAGCTGGGGGTGGTGACTCATGCTTGTCATTCCAGTATTTGGAAAGCTGAGACAGGCAGGTTACAGATTTGAGGACAGCCTCAACAAGCAGTGACAAGTAATGAGACTCTCATCAACCTAGCAAGATACTGTTTCAAAATAAAAATTAAAAAAATTAGGGATGGGGATGTAGCTCAAGGTAGAATGCCCCTGGGTCCCACCCCCAGTACCACACACACAACATAAAAGGAATGAAAAGGCAAAATTTACCCATAAAAATCTTTGGTCATCTTGCTTTAATGTGCCATACACGCAATTTATTCTGCCTAAAACATCTCCCACATCTTTCCCCTATCTCCACTAATTGAATCCTATACTTTTGGGGGAAATTCTGAAGACAGGTATAGCAGAGGTTTGAAGCTCATCTTCATCTGTAAATTGGATGTCAGTTATTTGCAGGCTTACGATAAAGACTAAATGAGAAAAATGTATATGCTGCACTTAGTGAAATAATTCCATTTTTTTTCTTTAGACACTCCATAAATGATAGCCAGAAATCAAAGATTTTAAATCTGCATCTAATTATTTTAAAGTATTGGGGATACTTAAAAAGTATTCCCAAATGATCTTTCCCTTCTTTTCTGTTCCTTCAATGAGAACTGCATATATTCTTTATCATGTGATCATACAGATAACATGTGAAAAGATTTTACATTGGATTTGTTCCACAATTGTATGATTGTATGACATGATTTTCCGTTGTGGCTATCAGCTTGCTCAGGCTGAGAGATAATTAACATCCTTAATGTCTATCCTTAGGCATATGGTAGGGAGCATGGGAAAGGCCTTTGATAAGTGATTCTAAAAATGAATTTTGAGTATCTCAAAGCACATAGGCCACGTCCTGACCATGTATGGAAAGTGGGACAGCTTAAATAAACAATTTTCACTCTCTACTAGAAACAAATGTGCAGGATAAGTTTGCGGATGGTATTTGGCAGATTTGGATCAGTTTGGAAGATATGGAGGGAAATAGTGCTTCATGATTATTCTAAATTCAATTTACAATTGATTTAAAAGCTTTTCTCTTTGGTTGTTACAATTGTTTAGGTTCTGAGCCTCCTCCTCTAATTACCATGATTTCTGGCCCCTCCTCCTCTTCCTTTATTTCTTGCCAAGAAGTAAAATCAAACCCTGCTGTGAAGATCTTTTTGTGTTTTTCTAAACAGGCATTGTCTTTTCAGGAAAATAGAGAGTGGAGTAGGGGAAAGTAAACTTGGGGTTGAACTGTTCATCTCTGAATTCTCTTGGAAGCTTTCATGCACTCCTTCCCCTCCACACCAAATCTCCATAAATGCACTTATTCATAATTACTCATTTTCTGTGCCAGGTGTGCTCCTGCACACACTATTCACCTCTTACTTTGCCACACCACAGTATCACTTAGTTCTTTTCCTGTTTATCTGACCCCACTTGGGGGGGGTAGAAATTGTACTGTGAATATCTTTGTATTGTAAACTGCTATTTGAATGTATGTGTGTCAATTATTTATTGAACTGAACTGTATAGTTTTGTTGCTTTTAGTTAACATTTTAAAGACATGTCTACATTTCCATTCTCACAACATGTGATCAATGATAGCTAGTCAGCTAAGCCACGGTTTTGAAAAATTCTCTTTGTAATAGGTTCACATTTCCTACTTTTAAAAAGTTGTGGTGTTTTTAAATCTCTAGATTCTTGGCAATGGATTGATGTTGCTTCATATGCAGCTTCAAGCTTTTGGTGAAAAGCTCTCTGCCTGTTATGCCTCTTCAGATTAATGTTTTCCTGTTGGGTATGGATGAGTTATTTACTTTCTCTATAATGACACATTCTATCCAATTATATTGTGGCGTCTACCTAAGTCATTATATAACTATCCTAGATTTAATTGCCCCTGAGGAACTATTCTCATATTTAAAAAGATTTATATTTTCCGTGTTGCTCCTCTGATAAATAAGTTAGCAAATACAGAAAGGCTTTTAGAAAAACATTAGATACTATGTTTTAAAGAGATACTAAATTTAAAAAGGCCATAATATTAGTTGTTTAGGTCAAGGTTCTCTCCACTGTGATCTCAAAACCCAACACACAATACTTAGAGGAAGAAAAATGTATTTGCTTATGGTTCTGGAGATTTTAGCCCATATATAGTCTACACTGGCTGCCAACCAGGAGCCAGGACTCTGGGTCATTGGTACTTGGTGGGGAGGAGCAGAAAAAGCAAAGGGAGGAGGTGAGGGACATGTATTGTCCTCAAGGCCACATCCCCAGAGTTCCCTCCCCAGTACCAGGTCCTGCCTCCAACCTAGCTGCCTGTCCACCATCTGAGGTCTGGGGACAGCCTAAGTCCAAAACATTACAGTTGCCATCTTAAAGTTGAGATTAGGTTACTTCCCAAGGTCACATTCATAGCTAGTAGTAAAATTCTCTTAATCTGAAGGCAAATAATTGTTATGTTTAGACAAACAAATCAGGTAGATACATTAAACCATAAATCATCAGTGCATTTCAGTTCTCTCATTTTCAATTCTGAAACTTGTACATAATGGACTATAAGTTTTAGTGTTACATTTTTAGTAATTATCAATGACAGGTCTCTGTTAAGTTTGCAGAAAGTTACTGCTTAGGGTTTCTGTCTTTTTTGTTTTGTTTTGCTTTATTGAATAAACATTATTTAGCACCTATTATAAGGCACCAAACACCCAAGCCTCTTACACACCCACTGCCAGGACAAGCCCGGTGTTCTCGCGATAGCTGGCCACGAAGTTCTGAGCAACAAGATCTTTTTAAATGTTTGAAGAGTACATTTGTGTGAGGACTGATGACATTTTTGGAGTTCTCCAGGTTTTTAAGATAACACCTTTAGAAGGACATATGAGACATCTCTGAAACTGTGAAGAAAATTTCTTACCCAAGACTGAAAGATTCTTTTCTACAAGTTGCTTCTTTTATGACCTCCTGAGTGATTTTTGAGCTCTGTTCTCTCAGGGCTACTTGTTACTTCTTAAGCTTCTGCAACAAACATTTGTCGCTCCAGGTCTGTGGTTCCTGTGGCCTCAGTTTCCTGGTACATACTATTCCTAAAACCTTGGTTCAAATATCTTCTCTTCTTGGAAGCATTTCTTGGCACTTTAGAAGCTAAACTTATTACTCAGTGATTTGAAGTGCTCTTATCTCATTGGAGTGAACACTGTTATAACATTCAGGTACATCTAGTTTGTTTTATTGTGAGTTTGTACTTTATTAATTTAAATAATGATGCTTAGCATTTAGTCCAACAAATAAATGTTGGTCTTATTAGGAAGAATATATCTCCTTCCTCAGAAACTGCATTGTTATAATGGAAGTACATCTGGGGTGGTTTCTCACAGTGATTATTTTAACATTCACCTCATAGTATAAAGAGATGGGTTGATAAGAGTTTCCTTCTGAGGTTTCTTAACTTTATTGTAGCGGTAAGTCAATTCTAATCTCTCATTGTGGGCTCTGAAAACCTTGATCTTCGCATCACTGCAGAGATTAAACAAACCAAAGAGTGTAGGTAAAAAATAGACTACATTCCTCAAGGAATGAAAAATTCGAAGTTTCTTTAGATCAATCTGTTTCTCAACTTTTTAAAAAATCTTGACACATAAGAAAAATACTTTTATGTTCAAATTGAATTGCCAGATTGGTTTGTTAATAGAATGTTGACATAATAACCTTTATAAATTTGAAATATCAAGCAGTATAGAGACCCTAAACTTATAAGTATTATACACTATTTTATATTGTTCTTACTTGACTCTAATACGTCATTTGCCTCTTTCATCTTCTGAACTAACATCACTTACTCAATGGCTTCATCGGCACTCTTTTTAGTAGAGATTATTTCAATATGCCACAGTTAAGAAAAAAAAAATCTGGATAGCTTGAATTTTTGCTTTAGTTTCCTTCAAAATTGCTTTGTATATTAGGTCATTTCAATTTCCTAAAGCTGAATCGGCCACGTTCAATTTTGTATGGTTATCGTTTCTTTGTTTTAGATAAACATTATCTATATCAATAGGAATGTTTTAAATTATTTTATGATGTCTTGAAAAATTATATCCATTGTAGCATCAGAAACAGTTTTGAATTTTTCGATTGATCTTATGGGTTTGTCGTTAATGTTTTTCTATTTCCTTTTTTCCCCTCTGAACTGCCCAGTAAAACCAACATCTCCAAACAATTATCAGAGTAAATGTAATGTCTGGTTTGTTTCTACAAGCTTTATTTAATCCTAAAGTACATACATATACCACACACTTCTGAATACTATAGAGGTAATACTGTTGATTTTAAACTTTGTAAGACATGTGCATAGAATAATTTCAAACATGTCTCATGAATCTTTTGGGATACCTTTTTTCAATTTGTTCTTTCAAGCAAACCAAAAACCTTTGTATGGAACATTAATCATTCACTAGTACTTTTAAAGGTTGAATTATTGATAAAATCATTAAGATTAATTTCTTAATGTTATCTTTTATGATTTTATTGTTTCTCCATTGAGAAAGAATGTGTAACTATTCTAGTGGTAGCCAGAATAGTTCTACATTGCTTTCTTCGCTATTATTATTTCCCTGCTCACATCATTTTTGAGAAGTACTCATCCCCACTCAAGCTCTAGAGGGATGGTAAGACTATGTAGTCTCTTCAGACCAGGCTAACCTGCCTCTAAAGGGACCCAAACAGATTGTCTTAGCCAGGAATTAGGAATATAGAATGATATGAGTGAATCAGATCTATCTGAGGAAAATTGAGTCCTGAGATCAGAAAGAGCGCTAAGAAAAGTCAATATATGTTGAAGATCAAAGAAAGGAGGTTTTCAGAGAGATGCAGCAGAATGAAGCAGAAGCACAGAGAGAAGCAAGAACAGGAGCCCTGTGGTCCCCAGGATAGCAGATGGTTGCATCTGGCACTGAGCCTCTAGGTCTAGACCCCAAGTAACTAATCTGAGCTTTTGTTTCACACTCAGATTTCTGCTAGCCTGCCTTCTTGTGCTCTTTACTATCAATTTTCTAACATTACTCACTTAAAAAATTTTATGCAAACTTGAGTAAAGTTTTGTTAATTGTCATCTAATAATCCCCAAAGAAGTATCTATAAACAAAGAATATGAGAGATGCTTTACAGTTCCATTTTATTTTATTTATTTATTTATTTATTTATTTATTTATTTATTTATTTATTTATATATTTTGCGGTACTGGGGATTGAACTCAGGGGCATTCTACCTCCGAGCTACACCCCCAGCCCTATTTTTTATTCTTTATTTTGAAACCGAGTCTCACTAAGTTGCGGAGTGCCTCACTAGGTAGCTGAGGCTGGCCGTGAACCTGGATCCTCTGGTCTGAGCCTCCCGAGTGCTGGGATTACAAGCGTGCACCACCACGCCCAGCTACAGTTCCATTTTATATACAGTTACCCAATCCAAAGTATATCTGTAACAAAACACACTTCTATCTTTAAAATGGCTTTCCCATTTTAATGTTTCACCCATGATGATGATTCATAAGCACTTGTCTTCACATTATATTCATCATGTGACATGATCATGTCAGACATTCTCTAATAAATTTTCAAACATCTTCTTGTTCCCAGTCAAACCTGAAATTCAAGCATGCATTAAGCTTGAACTTAAAAGAAAATATACTTATTTGTTCTAGGGCCTCAATAATAAATTTTCTCTATTTGTTTTTAGTTTGGAATTTTTCTATATTGTGCTTCCTTTTATTCAAATTCAGTACATTTTAAAATGTTTGAATTCTTTCAAGTATGACAAAAACCCAACTTAAAATAGTTTAAGTATAAATGGGAAATTTGTTGGCTTTCATGATAGGAATCTCTAACATTAGACCAGGTACAGCTGGCATCGTATTTAGTGATCTTTCTCTTTCTCTTATCTTTGGTTTGCTTGTGGAGCCTTCTTGCTCAAGTAGGCTCTCTCCTACCTTACATTCTGCCAGGTAAGGCATCTCGACTAAAGGAGAACTTCTTATCCCCAGGTTTCCAGCCAATGCCTGACCCTGCCACTAAGAAGCAACTATTGTGACCAGGGACGGAATGATTCTGGTTGGTAGGTCTGTATCCTCTCTCTGCTGTTGGGAACAAATGAAGTGAGTCTGGGGCAATATGGAGAGTAGTTCCACAAAGGAAAATGAGGATGCACTTATTATAAGGAGGAAAGAAGACACAGAGAGGCATAAACAAACATATCTCTTTTATTTATCTAATATCCCACCCATTTCTGTGGGTGCCCACCTCAGCTCTTACAATTGTGTTATTGCTGCCATCAGTGGGTGATGACCTAGTTATTCTCATGAACTGATAAGTGCATATTCTTTCAAATGGGATCTACCAATTCAAAGACCATTTATACACTGATAGTCTTAGGAGCTGAGATCTCTTGAGTGATATGATTCAATCAGTGCCTGGAGATTTTCTTCTCCCCCCCCCCTAAATATTTTCTCCAACTACTTGATCCAAAGATGGACCTTTTTTTTTCTTACTCTGACAAGTCTTATAGTTTTCCAGTTTTGTGTAAATACAAACCCTGAGACAGTAGTACTTTAAACAGTATTGGTGTAGCAGGGATAAGTTCATAGATAGAGATTAAACAGTTTTTTGAGGGGCAGTGTCTAAGGGAAGCAGAGTATTAAATAATGTTTACTGTCAGAGTAGCAGAGATTTACTTGATCTAACTTCACATTATTGCTGCTTTAAAAGATTTTTTTATGATTCTTTAACACCAATCAGAAAATAGACATTAATTTTGATGGATATGAGAAGAGAAACATAGTAAAAAATTGACAAAAAAAATCTGTTATTCACAGGAGTTGAGAAACATGAAGGCATTTCAAATGCCACAAAGATGACAAGACACAGTATTACGACTATGTTAGAGAAAGATAATGTTATTATCTTTACAGGGCTATCTTGTAAGAAAAACTTATTTCAAAATAACAGATGTTGAGATCATAAAAATATTGCAAAATAAAAGTACAATATAGTAATATTATATTGTGTTGAATCAAAGAGGATTAGGACTGTTATCACTAAGTGTCTTCTACATGCCAGGTACTGACCTAGATGTTTAGGATACATTGATACATAAAATTGACTAAAATCTTTATCTTCCTTGAGCTTATAGTGGAAGATATATATTATAATCAACATAATAACTAAACAAATTACACAGAAAAACTAAATGTCATAGGGGAAAAATTTAGAGTAAATCAGCAGGCATAAAGAGGGCTGAGGGTAGTAATGGTGCAAATTTAAGAAAGGTAGACTTGTAGTACTTAGGAAGCTAAGACAGGAGGACCTTAGGTTTGAGACCAGCTAGTGCAAAAGCCCCAGGTAAGAATGTATCTGGGGTAATCATAAAAGGCAAGGGGGTTGTTGCGTTGGAATGCAATTAATAAGAAGGAAGGTAGGAGAAATGAGAACAGAGAGGATATCATTATATATTTTATAACAAAGTACTTTATTAAAAATTGGTTGTATCCTCTGAAGTTCTAAAAGTTTAGTTATTATACTTTTTAAAACTGTGATTTGCATGGATAGATCTAGAAAATATCCTGTGAAATGATGATAAGCCAGTCTCAGAAAGTGAATGGTCAAATGTTTTCTGTCATATTTAGAAGCCAGAGAGAATATACGAAACAAAAGAGACTTTAGATAATTGAGGAGAGTGACCAAGAGAATACTGGAAGAGAATATGGGGAGGGTAAAAGGAAGAACTGATGAAAGAAACAGTTCAAATTATTCTGTGCCCAGGTATGAAGGTATTGCTACCCATCTCACTCTTATGTACAGCGAGGGGATGGATAGTGGAACAGGACTGAAGAGAAATACACCAAGACCCATGTACATGCTTGAACCTTACTATGATGTATACAATACACCAGCAAACTTATTTTTAAATACTCTATTTTCCTGGGCATGGTGCTGTACACCTGTAATACAAGTATTTGGGAGATTGAGACAGGAGGATCGCATGTTCAAAGCCAGCTTCAGCAGTGTAGTAAGACTCTCAGCCACCTAGTGAGACGTTGTTTCAAAACAAAAAATAAAAAAGAGCTTGGGTACAAAATCACTCTACAAAAATCAATAGCTTTTCTATACACCAACCATGAATCCATTGAATCCTCAAAAACAATAAAATACCTAGGAATAAACCTAACCAAGGAGGAAAAGATGAATACCTTAGGAGACAGAAAGATCTTCCATGCTCTTGGCTAGGCAGAATAAATATAATCAAAATGGCAGTTCTACCAAAAGTGACCTGTAGATTCAATGCAATCCCTATTAAAATATCAATGTCAAGCCAGGCACGGTGTCACATGCTTATAATCTCAGTACTTGGGAAGCTGAGACAGGAGGATTGCAGGTTTGCGGCCAGCCTCAGCTATTTAGTGAGGCCCTCTGCGATTTATTGAGACCCAATTTCAAGATAAAGTATATTAAGAAATACTAATGTCATTCTTCACAAAGCTAGAAAAGTCAATCCTAAATTTTATATTGAAAATAAAAGACCAAGAGTAGCCAAAACAATTCCCAAGAATAAGAACCATGCAGGAAGCATAATTATACCTGACTTCAGACTATAGTGCAGAGATATATTAATAAAAATGCATTGTATTGGCCCCAAAACAGACAAATAGAACAATAGAACAGAATAGAAGATTCAGAAACAAATCCACACACAGCCAATTGACTTTTTACAAAGGTACCAGAAGCATATGTTGGATAAAAAACAGCCTGTTCAACAAATGGTTTTGGGTAAGCTGGTTATCCATTTGTAGAAAAATGGAATGAAACTCCAACCTCTCACCTTGCACAAGATCAACTCAAGATGGATCAAAGACCTAGAAAGTGGACCAGAGACTTTGCAATTATTAGAAGTGAGCATAGGACTAACATATAGGTATGGGTAGAAACTTCCTCAATACAACTCCCAACACACAAGGAAATAAAATGAGAATTAGTAAGTGGGATAGCATTAAACTAAAAAGCTTCTGTGCAGCAAAGGAAACCATCAAGAATCTTAAGAGAAGCCGGACGTGGTGGCACACGCTTGTAATCCCAGGACTTGGAAGGCTGAGACCAGAGGATCTTGGTTCATGGCTAGCCTCAGATGCTTATTGAGGCCCTCCACAAGTTAGTGAGACCCTGTTTCATAATAAAGAATAAAAAATATGACTAGAGGTGTAGCTCAGAGTCAGAGGTAGAATGCCCCTGGATTCAATCCCCAGTACTGAAAAAAAAAAAAAAAAAAAGAATCCTAAGAAGAATCTTTAGAGAGAGCCAACAGAATGAGAGATCTTTGCAAGCTATTCCTGTGATAGAAGATTAATATCTAGAATATGCTAAGAACTTAAAAACTTAACACTAAAAAAATAACCCAATCAAAAAACTGGCAAATGAACTAAATAAACATTTTACAAAACATGAAATACAAATGGCCAATAAATGTTCAACATTTTTAACAGAGAGATGCAAATCAAACTACACTGAGATTCCACCCAACCCCATTAGAATGACAATCATAAAAACCACAATAAAAAATGCTGTTAAGGATGTGGGGAAATAGGAACTCTGATTCATTGTTGGTGGGATTGCAAATTGGTACAGTGACTTTGGAGATCAGTGTGGAGGTTCTTCAGAAGACTGGGAATAGAACTACCATATGATCCAGCTATACCACTCCTGATTAACTTCCCAAAGCTATTGAAGTCAGAATATTATAGCAATACATGCATATCTATGTTTATAGTAGTATAACTCACAATAGCCAAATTACAGAACCAGCTTAGGTATCCATCAACAGATGAATGGGTTACAAAATTATGAGATATACACACAGTGAAATTCTACTCAGTCATAAAGAAGAACAAAATTATGTCATTTGCAGGAAAATGTAACTAGACAATATTATGCTAAGTGAGATTAACCAGTCAAAAAAATGAAGGACCATATGTTTTTTAATGTGCTTTTATTGGTGCATTATCGACTCACATTCATAATGTAAATCATGTTGACAATGACATACATGCACACAGCACTTGGTGCCCCCCCCTCCACATCTCCCCCTTCCCATACAGAGTACTGAGATTGACATTGGGATTTTCACATATCGCATCATATGTTTTTCCTCATAGGTGGAAGCTAGAGAGAAATTGGTATACAAAAGAGATTCTAGACAAGGAAGGAGAAACCCTAGTGGAATGATGGAGGGGGTTTAGGGAAGGGAGGCAGCTGGGGAGAGGGGATCTGATGAAGGAAACACTTCAATGAATCTGATATATGTCTACAAAATTATCAATGACAACCTCAATATCATGTATAGGGAAAGGGAGGGAGTAGGGTTGAAGCTGAGGGGAAACTCACCAAGTGGTGTGTACATGAATGTCTCTGTTGCTCTAAACTTCATCATGATGTATGACTAATATGTATTAAGAAAAGTGAAGAAAAAAAAAAGCTGAGGATATAGCTCAGAGGTAGAAAGCCCCTGAGTTCAATCCCCAGTATCCTCCCCCCTCCCCAAAAACCAGTGTTTTGCTATGAATATGATTATATTTTAAATATCTGAGCTATGGTCTGCTTTGGTTAGACAATATTTTTTTGTACTGGGGATTGAACTCAGGGGCATTCTACCTCTGAGCTATGCCCCCAGCCCTAGTTTTTATTCTTTATTTTGAAACAGGGTCTCACTAAGTTGTGGAGTGTCTCACTAGGTAGCTGAGGCTGGCTGCGAACTGGGATCCTCCAGTCTCAGCCTCCTAAATGCTGGGATTACAAGCATGCACCATCACACCCGGCTATGGTTAGACATTTTAAGATACTTTTATTAGTGCATTGCAATTATACATCCTAGTGAGGTTAAATAGAGGTTTTTAAAAATCTATTTTAAGTTTCTTCATTTCAGAGTCTCATTTTATAAGTAGATGTGAACTATTCCTACATTGGTGTTTCTCCTAGTTATGTTATGAGAGTTCTCATAAAAATACATTTTCTTGATAGGACGCAGAGGCAGAGCTGCTGTGTGTACAGTGTGGCCACACACTGGACATTGATGAAAGGGGCAAAGGCTGCTGGAAATATGCCTCAAAGTGGATAACTGCAAACAATCTCCCTCTAGTGTCCAAGAAGGAAAAAGTTCAGGCCCTTACAAAGTGGACTTTGGGCTAGAGCTCAGTGTGGGATTTACCACTGACACTCTGGATGTCAGTGGTAAACTCTTCAACAGAGTCTTCAATAAATGAACATTATGCATCAGAATCTCTAGTAGGAGGTTTGATTCCATCTCTGACAACTTTACTAGTTGCTGAAGTTTATCTGAGATCAGTTTGTTCTACGTGTATTTGTCAGTTTGCAATTAAATTGCATATGGAATCATTTGTTTAAACATTTATCAATGTCAAACTCATAGATGGAGCTAATGTATTTTGAAAAATGATCATAAAAACAGAAAATTGGAATCTTTCTTGTTTACTATGATATATTTTGGGTTTTTCTATCCTGAAAATTTATTCCTAGCCCTATCTTTGCCACTTAGGGACATAATTTATGGCTTTCTTCTTCTAGGAAGTGTGGATGCTTAGAAGACAGAAATCCATTTAATGTTAATCTAAGTGAAACACAAGGAAGCAAGTACCTAAGCAGAAAAAAAAAACATTGCAAGATTCCTAATGGGTCTTATGCCATCACTTGTTTTTCTTAGTAGTAAATTAAGAAATAGTAGAACTTTTTAAAATCGATGTGAGATGGGAGGAAAACAAGGCTTGAAGAAGGGAACGGTTCAATTAATATTATGTCCCTATATGAGGGTATCTCTACTCATCGCACTAACATGTACAGGCTGGGGGGGGGGAGCAGAGTGGGGATGAGGAGGGAGACACAACAAGTGCTATGTGCCTGTGAGTGGATCACTTTGAATCTCACTGTGACAGATAATTACAGTGTCCCAATAAAAGTATAAGACTAATTCTTTTCATTGATAGATATTTAGGTCTTCTTTTACTGATGTTTTAAAGACAGGCTCCCTCTCTCCAACCAGGCCTCGAGGTAATACTGAGTGTTTACTGGATTTTAATATCTTTTGGTTTTGCTTTCTGCTTATACAAGTAAACCAGAAGTAGAAATGAGATGGAACAATTTAAATAATATTGAAATGTATACAATAAAAAGTTAAAAGCATCCTTTCACTGACCCCACTTCCCTTAATACAAACCTCCCACCAATATCAGGAGTTTGATTATTCATTTACTCATTTATTTTTGGTACTGGAAATTTAACTCGGGGACATTCTACCTCTGAGCTACACTCCAGCCCTATTTTATTTTTAATTTTGAAACGGGGTCTTGCTAAGTTGCTGAGACTGGTCTCGAACATGCGATCCTTCTGTCTCAACTTCCCATGTACCAGAACTACAGGTGTGCATCACTACACCTGGCACAGGAGTTTGATTTTCATTTAAATATTTGGCTTTAATTCAGGAGATGTCTACATACAGCTAAACTTCCTCTTAAAAATTTAATTCAAATCAAGAATGGTGTCACACACTTGTAATCCCAGAATGTGAGAGGCTGAAACAGGAGGATCACAGGTTCGAGGGCAGTCTCAGAAATTTAGTGAGGCCTTCCACAACTTAGTGAGACCCTGTTTCAAAATAAAAAATAAAATGTTGCTGGGGTGTAGCTCAGAGATAGAATGCCCCTGGGTTCAATCTCCCATGCCAAAAAAAAAAAAAAAAAAAAAAAAATCAGTTCAGTGATATAAAGTCTCTCTTTTAAAGAAGGTCTCTTGCTTCTGGACCCACATTACCATTATCCATTCTATACTTTATAACACATACCCCTGGGGTCTGAACCAATTAAAATACCTGACTGGTGATGAATTGGAAAAGCTCATATCACCTAGCTTCAACAATTACCAACTCATGACCAAAGTGGTTCACTTACTCTCCAACTCACTCACTACACCCTCTCCCCAGATTATTCTGGAAAAAACATCTCAGACATCAAACCACTTCACCGTTAGTACTCCAATATGTACCTTTAAGACATAAAAACCAAAAAAAAAAAAAAAAATCCATCATTCCTAATAACTATTTGAACAGCTTAAAAGCTAGTAATAGCTCTTAAATTTATCAAATTCTACATACATTTTTTCCAATGTCTTTGCTTGAATCTGATCCATTTAGTATCCATGTTTTATAATCATTTAGTCCATCCCTTGTCATTTGATTGACAAGTGTCCTCTTCTGCAACCCCCTTTCCCTGCAGTTTGTGCTGCTGCTTATAAAAACCAAATCAATTGCTATGTAGAGTTTCACGTGGTCAGAATTTGACTGACTCCATCTGCCAGATGAAACACATATAATCATATTCCTCAGTTCCCTGTGCATCTGAAAACGGGTGCTTCAATCTAGAGACTTGATCAGATGCAGACTTAGTTTTATGGCAAGACTACCTGAGGGGTGATATGCATTTGGATGAAGCAGAATGTGATAGTTGGTTTTCTTGGCTTCAGTAACTTTATCTGACATTGATGATGATGATGACCTAGATTCTACAAATCCTTAGTCATTGCAGCATGGTAGTATTCTAATTCTATAACTTACATTCATATATTAACCCCTATGTGAAGAAAACTTCTCAACAGCTTATTTGGTTATTCTGAGGTATGGTGAGAATAGAAAAGACAGAATTGATATTTACTTTTGCCCTTTTATCAGTTCTCAAAATAATAATCTGTTTATTTTGCATCCTCCAGAGGTGATCAATGATTTTAAAAATATTATTATGAAGAATGCGTCTAAGTATGTTTTATGGGATTTAATGTATTACAGTTATCACTCTATCATTGCTCAATTTCTGAGTATAGAATCTTTAATCTGGCTTCTAAATCCTTGGGACATGGTTTGCATAGTCTTTTACTATTTTCTTGTTATCAAACCTGTCAAGATGATAGACTAACTTTGTACACTTCTCATCTCAGACATGTGGTTAGCCCTTTCCCAAAAGATCCCTGGGATTCCTAGATCCTTTTAGTAGGCAGTTAAGAGTGATGCTGGAGATTTGAAGTCTAGTATACAGGGTTTGTTTTCACTTAGCCTCATGGATCTTGCAACTGTTACCTGCTTCTCCTATACTAAAAATTCTCATCCCCCGCTACACACGTGTAATTACTATCTCATAGAAGCCACAGAACAGTCTTACGATAATAATACAACCCTCCTACTTAGAATACAATTACTTAAAATAGAATACTAATGAAAAAAAATTTCATAGGTAAAATATTTATATGGCTATGCAGGCAACTCTTAATGAAACAAACCTAGTTTATATTCATGGTTCCTTTCAATCTGTTTTTGTTCTCCTTTAATTTTTATGGTTTGTCTTTATTTCTTAAAAATCATAGTGAAGACATTGATGGTAGATACATAGATCACAGAGATACAGTTATAGATATATATTCTGTGTATGTGCATATGTGTGTGTGTGTGTGTGTGTGTGTGTGTGTTTTACTTGTGATTGAACCCAGGAGTGTTCTACCACTGAGCTACACCCCAGATACTTTTTATTTTTTATGTTGAAACAGAGTCTTGCTAAGTTGCCCCTGTTGATTTTGAACTTTTGAATGTAATCTTCCTGTCTCAGCCTCCCCAGAACTGGGATAGTAGGCTTGTGCCACCATGCCCAGCATGTATATGTATTTTCACTTATTTTTTCCTAGATACACAATATTTTTCCTAGATATACAATATTCATTTTTTCACTTTGTTTTGTGAATGTGTTTTGCTTTTGTTTTTGGTTTTTACTTAGTAATATATCTTGGAAGTCATGCTATAGTAATAGATATAGATATTACTCATTCCTTTTTATAGATACATAGTATTCCATTGTATACAGTGGATATATACTGAGTTTATTCAACCAATGTCCAATTGATGGTTGGATTGCTTACAGTCCTTTGATATTATAAATAGCATTACAACATATATACATATGTCTACACATCTTTTTTTTTACTAGCATATTTTTGGAATAGATTCCTGAAAGTGGGATTTCCACTGAGTCAATGAAAAAATCTCTGTATAATTTTGCTCAATAACCTAGTTCCTCTCCTTGTGGGGTGATGCAGTGAGCATTATCACCAGCACAACCAAGGATTCACATATGTGTGCTGTTTTCTCACAGGCTTGCTGTAGGGATACTGTCAAACATTTTGATTTTTGCAATCTGATAGGTAAGCAATGATATACTTGCATATTTTTAAATTTCATTGGTTATATGCAAGCAGATTTTTCATATTAAAAAGCATTTTTTACCTAAACCCACAGTTAATATATCCATGGTATTTTCTTTATAAATTCTTTGGACTTTTTGTTTTTCATTTTTAGAAGCTCTTTATATGTTAGGGATATTCACCACTTTTCCTTGATATAAAATAAAAATATCTTTTTTGTTTGTCATTAGTCTCTTAGTTTGCTTATAGTGATTTTTGCCATGGAAAATCATTTTCATAAAATCAAATGGAAGCAAGGCATGGTGGTGCACGCTTGTAATCCCAATACTTGGGGAGACTGAGACAGGAAGATTGCAGGTTCTCGGCCAGCTTCAGAAACCTTATGAGGCCCTCTGCGACTTCGTGAGACCCTGTTTCAAAATAAAAAATAAAATTGGGCTGGGGAGTATAACTCCGAGGTAGTGTGCCCCTGAGTTTAATCCTCAGTATCACTAAATATGTAAATTAATAAACAAACAAATTAACCAATTAATTAAAATGAAACCAATCTTTCCTTTTATTTCTCCTGGATTTTAAGACAGAAGTATGAATGTTTTATTATGAAAGAATTTGGTTTATAAAGAAATACATCTTTATTTTCTTTTTCTTATTATGTTGTTTTATTTATATTTTTACATTTACATTTTAAATCCATTTGGAATGTACCACTTGCAGTGTGAGGAATGCATCCAGTTTTAACTTCTTTCAGATACCTATCTAGTTAAACCAGTGCTTCTTATTAAAATCCATTTTCTATCATAGACCTGAGCTGCTGCTCTTGTCATGCACTAAGTAATCATATGAAATTGAGTACATTTTAAAGTTTTCTATTGTATAATGTTGGTTTGTGCTATAGTTTAAGTGTGCAATGTCCTTAAAGGTCGTTGTGTTAAGGGCCTGATGCCCAGGATGGTACCATCGGAAGTGGTGGAACCTTTAGAAGGTGGGGGGATGCCCTTGCAAGGTACTATACTAGATTAAAAAAACCTTGCTCCACATTTAATTTCTTTGAGTATTTTAAATATACTATCTACCTTCTGATATAAAACATAGTTATTGAAATGTCTTTTATTAGTGATATAATCTTTCTGCCCACTGGCCAAGGATTTTTATCTTCAAGTTTGCTATTTTAACTAGAATATGTTATAATGTCCATTTTGGATTGATTTTTCTCCTGTGAAAGTTTATGATAGGTAGTTTCTTTTATTTTAGATGAATTAAATTATTGCTTTTAGTTTGTTTTGTTCCATTGATTGGATTCTTATTTCGCCAAACCTATTATTAGTCTGTTAGACTTATTTTTCTATTTATTATTTTTCTTAAACTCTGTTATATCTTTCCTTATTTCTTTTTTATTTTTTAAATTTTCTTCTTTTTCCTGCTATATTTTGCTTAAAGCATTATATATTTTTCTTCAAGTTTAATCTTCACTTCTGAAATAATTCTTTGTGAAAAAATCTCTTTTCAAATTTTTCTTTTCTTGGAACATAACATTAGAATTTTCTAATTCTTTTTTTTTTGCAGTACTAGGGATTGAAGTCAGGGGCGTCCTACCTCCAAGCTATACCCCCAGCCCTATTTTTTATTTTTTATTTTGAAACCGTGTCTAAGTTGTGAAGTGCCTCACTAGGTAGCTGAGGCTGGCCTCGAACCCGGATCCTCTGGTCTCAGCCTCCCGAATGCTGGGATTACAAGCGTGTGCCACCATGCCCGGCTGAACTTTTCTAACTCTGATTTATTATTTTATTCACAATTTCAGTATTTTTCTAGTTTAATTTGGAATACTAGGTGACTGGTTTGAGGGTGCTTTCTGGGCACTCCTTTTTGGTTGGCTTGTAGTGATGCTATTCTAGTCCTTAGTCTGTTTTTTGTCACATTAAGCTTGGAGAGGATTGGGACACAACCCTTTCTAATCGACTATTTTTTAGGTCAAATAGACTTTTCTTTGCTGTTTGAGAGAGGGTTGGGCCAGAAGAGCTTGGCATTCCTTTTCTATTGTTTCTATGAAGTGATGTTAAAAATAGTCATATTTTTGAGACCCGCTTCTTCCCCTGCTCACTTTTATTGAGATTTTCCCCCTTTGTCTCTATTGTCCCTAGACTGTTCCAACAGTATCTTCTCATTGAGGATTTGTTCCTTGATTTAAGCCTTTAGGAAGCATTTCCTCCTGGTTTTGTCTACTATTCTCACATTGGCAGTGTGATTTCCAGAGTGGAGCTGTTAGATATTTGAGGTTTCTCTTGTTCTTAGAACCCTATCGCTTTCCCTTTCACTGAAACCAGTATTATTTGGGCCTTAAAATTGGTGATTTTTTTTCTTTCATCCTCTTACCCAATTTTACTGTGTATGTATGTGTGTGTGTGTGTGTGTATGTGTGTTGTTGTTGTTTTAGTTCTGTTATCCTCACATTCTTTTTCTGATTAAGATTCCCCCTTCAGCGTGCTTGTAATCCCAGTACTTGGGAGGCTGAGACTGGGGGATCGGGTTCTCAGCCAGCCTCAGCTACTTAGTGAGGCCCTCCACAACTTAGTGAGACCCTGTTTCAAAATAAAGAATAAACAATAAGACTGGGGGTGTAGCTCAGAGGTAGAATGCCCCTAGGTTCAATCTCCAATACTCAAAAAAAAAAAAAAAAACTTCACCTTCAAAGTTTTACTTATAGAATATATATATATACATATATATATCCTATAGAATATATATATATGTATATATATATATATATTTTTTTTTTTAAACAACATCCCCCATCTTGTGTTGGGCCTTCTTTATTTGGTGGCTCATCTTAACAGGTAAAGTCAGGATAAGGAGGAGAGATAAAGTCAGTAAGTGAGGAGAGAAATAACATGTGGAAGGACACTTTGAAAGAACAAGGACAAAAAGATGCCACATGGTTAGGGTGGCAGACAGCTGCAGAAACCAAAGGAGTGTAAGTACTGAGATCTTTGGATTGTGGTGTATTTTCTTTTCAGGTAGCCAGAGAAAGTCAGAGAATAAAGTGGTAGTGACAGTAGGTGGTAGTTGTTAATTTCTAGAGCATTTGACATAGTCATTAAACCATTTGCAACATCATATTCCTGCCTTTGCCTCTTGGTAATTTGGAAGAGGTTTTACAGTGCCACAGGAGCGACATCTGCATAATCTCTGACAAAGGAAATTTGTTCCTTGTACATAGTTGAATACAGGAAAACTTTCTGAGTGAAAAAAATATATGTATATATAAATTTCAACATATATTTTAAATATATTTCCCTATAATATATGTATATATAAATTTTAAAAATATATATTTTCAACATATATATTTCAATATATATTGAAAATTCTTTGAGTAATACTGCAACCTTTTCATGGGAGGAATAGATGATTTTATTCATCAGTTCTCCAATTATCCTGGTATAGAAATGACATTATACACTTTTCTCCACAAAAAAAATTACTTTGTAATCATCTCCAGCTCTTTGTCTCTCTTACCATGACAAGAATGCATTACTGCTCTCTGATACATGAACTTGGACCTCTCATAGTGTTTCAGGTTAATAATAACTTTAAGTTCCCTGATTTTTTAGCCACCTTGCTGACAGTTCACAGTAACTCTTTTGTTGTCAGCAAATAATACCATGATGGGTTGTCATTTCCATCTTCCACATATATATAGGGGAGTTACTGAGAATAGTTTCCTTAGAAGCATTTTATTTTGTGTGTGTGTGGTGCTGGGGATTGAACACAGGGGCATTCTCCCTCTGAGCTATACCCCCAGACTTATTTTATTTTTTATTTGGAAACAGGATCTCTAAGTTGCTGAGAGCCTTGATAAGTTTGTAAGGCTGGCTTCAAACCTGCAATTCTCCTGTCTCAACCTACCAAGTACTGAGATAACAGGCATGTGCCACCATGCCCTGCTCCTTAAAGGCATTTTAACATGAAATAGTCACTGAAGAAGAAGATTAGATGACCATCCTATATTCAGGAAACACTTTATAAGTGAGTGGCATTGGGAGGCTGAGACTGAAGGATCTGGGTTCTCGGCCAGCCTCAGCTGCTTAGTGAGGCCCTCCGCAACTTAGTGAGACCCTGTTTCAAAATAAAGAATAAAAAATAGGGCTAGGGCTGTAGCTTGGAGGTAGAATGCCCCTGGGTTCCATCCCCAGTACTACAAAAAAAAAAAAAAATGTGGCAGACATTGTATAAATTAACTTATAATGAGCAGTCTTAGGCTGTATTTACACTTAGCTAAAAAGAATGAAGAGTGTTGGATTGTAACAAATATAACTTTGGGTTGGACCTCTCAGCTGTGGGCTTTTTAATGGATGAACTTCTAAAATTATGCTAACACATAGGAGGAAAGTTAGATAATTCAGTGAATTTGGAAGTAGCACTTAGAAGGTTTTAAATATTTCTTACCCTTTGATATCAGTAGAGGTCCTGGCCTCTACTGTGTAGCTATGAGCAATGCTAGAGGGAAAATGTATTCAAAATTATAACACAAAAAGTTTTCAAACTTTGCATAAATCTATTACATGTTAAGGTCATATTCATATATTTTGAATATAAAACAGAAATTGACCAAAGACCTAAGAATTTCATTTTTTATTAATTGAAAGATACAACATGGTATTGGAGAATACAGCTAACACAATTTTATATATAACATATAAACAGTTGTTATGTTGTAGGAGAGATGTTACATACACAAACCCGTACATATATTCTCAACACTAACAGCCAAAATGCATTTTATGGATTACAGAAACAACAACAACAGCAAAGCTAAACTGAATTTGAGCTTATTCCAACTCAGATTTCTTGATAAAGACTAAGTGGTCAAGTGTACATATATTAAAAAGTGATTTCATGAGCAGTTTCAGTGAAATAAGATATTCCCCCTGCTTTCATCTATTTAGCACTGCCTTGAATTAATTAAAGGTACTGTGATTCCAAGTGACTATTAGTTTACTGAGTAAATTGAACAAATCAAATTAAATAAGTGGACAAATTAAGTTAGTAACAGAACAACTTGCTGATTGCTAGATCACTCAATTTTTGGTTGCTACTTCCTTTTCCTTTGATCTACAGTGATTTCATTTTTGTATCATGTACTCCTATGTTTTATTGTTTCCATCTTTCATTAACTAGGTACTTTTTTAAAGTGTAGAAATGACCTTATCTTTCTGGCCAACAGCTTACATGATTTGTTTTCTTTTTCACAGCCCCAGTGGAAACTTGGCAATCACATTCAGACTCTGCTAACTGAGTTCAAGTTTAGCCATAAGTCACACACAGAGGAAGGTGGAGAAGTTAATATCATTAACATAGACATAGAGGTCAAATGTAAGAGGAAAGATTTAAATAATGCACTTAAGTGGATATATAGTGCAGCTCCCTTGTTAGGTTTAGAAACTCTGGAAGACTGCTATATATATATATATATATATATATATATATATATATATATATATATATATGTATGGAAGTAATACTTCCATACAAAAGGCATATATATATATATATATCTTTATCATATATAGGCATATATATATATATATATATATATATATATATCTTTTGTATGGAAGTATTACTTTTCCCTCAAAATGTTTTAATGTATGTTATGTCTATAAATCCATCCATTATAGACTGAATTGTGTCCAATCCCTCACCCTCCAAATTTATATGTTGAAGCCATAAACCTCAGTGCTCCAGAATGTAACCATATTTGGAGATAAGGCCTTTTATTAAAGAGGTAATTTAGTTAAAATTGGGTGCTTTTCATTTTGTTTTTGAGATGAGTATCTCTCTATGTTGCCCAGACTGGTTTCCAACTCCTGAACTGAAGTGATACTCCTACCTCAGCCACCTGAATGCTGGGGTTGCAGGAATGCATCACCACACCTAGGTACGATGGGGTCTTTAAGGTACGCTCCAATCCAGTATGGCTGCTGTCACAGCCCAGAGGAAGACTGTGTGAGGATGGAGTGAGAAGGCAGCAACTTGGAGCCAAGGAAATAATTCTCAAAAGAAGCCTGTGTAAATAAAATTCACTAAGTAGTAGTACTTTTTTTTGGCAGCCCTAGCAATCTAATGCACCATCGTTAAAACACAGGACCTCGTTAGGTTCTATGCTACGCAATCATTTAATTCTAAGAATTTTACTCTATTAGGCAAAACTGAAATTCATGTAGTTACCTACTCATGTTTTTGCTGTTAGTTGTGCTCATTACCAAGTGCCTTTTCTTATTCAATGTTTTCCCATGGCTTTCTCTTCTTAGGTGCATCTTACACTGTTGCCATAACTGGGTTTCTCTTGCTACAAATGGGGATCCACCGTGTTGCTCAATATTACTTTAATACTTGGCTATACATTTATTGTTTTAAAAATATGAACTATGAGCCGGGCGTGGTGGCGCACGCTTGTAATCCCAGCATTCGGGAGGCTGAGACCTGAGGATCCAGGTTCGCGGCCAGCCTCAGCTACCTAGTGAGGCACTCCGCAACTCAGTGAGACTCTGTTTCAAAATAAAGAATAAAAAGGGGCTGGGGGTGTAGCTCGGAGGTAGAATGCTCCTGAGTTCAATCCCCAGTACCGCAAAAAAAAAAAAAAAAAAAAAAAAAAATATGAACTATGAAGTACAATTAATATGTGGGAAGTATTTAACAAACCTGGCCTATACAGCAGTAAACATTCAAGACATTTGGTTATTACTATTATTTTAATTATTGCTACATATTCTAAACCAGTTACCTATAAAATTCTTTAAACTGATTTAAGTTTAATATCCTGACTTT